>CM056386.1:20337343-20377718 GCA_029718625.1 Synaphobranchus kaupii
ATTCTCCACAGAGACAGAGAGGGAGTCTGGCTGAGGAAGGGCCTGGCGGGGATGATTGCTGGGTAATCTGTCTGTGTGCCTCACTTGTGTGTTTATATATCTCACAAAAACACATATTTACACACGGTCCCCAGCTCCAAGGCTTACAGTCAGCTCACCGCTTTAATTCAACCCCCTACCCCCTCACACACACACACGTACACACACGCACATACACGCACACGCTCACATGCACACACCCCACAAACACACACACACACACACACACACACACACACACACCACGCATGCACATACAGTGTGTACACACACACACACAAGCACACACACACGTACACACACACACACCACACACACGTACACACACGCACATACACGCACACGCTCACATGCAACACACCCACAAAACACACACACACACACACACACACAAGCACACGCATGCACACGCACATACACATGAACAGCCATACGCACACACACACACACACACACATACACGCCCATGCACACGCACACACGAGCATGCATGCACACAAACACAGATACACACACACACACACACACCAATATACAGAGACCCATACGCACACATAACAGTAATTTTGGATGGAAAGAAGTGTTAACCATTGTTGAAGATGTCATTGTTAATAGTCCATCATCTACAAAGCAGAGGCAAGTACATGTAAAAGCATTAAGGCTCAAACGGAACCTTTGTCTTTCTTTCTTTCTCCCAACCGGTGCTTTCAGACGCATTCCAATTACTGTGGGAATACGTCATTCAACACTTTTTGAAATATGTATTTCTCGCTATCGTGTATGTTCCTCCAAACTCAGGGTTGTCCTTTCTCTTTCTCTAGGAAATGGAGTTAGGGGCCATTATGGAAAAACAAAACAGGGCACCCAGGAGTTTCTGAAGTACCCCCACACACCTCAAACTGACCCCCACCCCTCCCGCCTAGAGCAGCAGTCTCACACTCTCTGTGGGGGAGGGACAGAAAAACAACCAGTGTCAGAAGGAGCCCGGGAGTGTGTGTGTGTGTGTGTGTGTGGGGGGGGGGGGGCACGGAACTCCGCTTGCCCACAGACAACTCTGGGAAGGGGGGGGGTGGGGGGGGGGGGGGTAGTCTAAAAACTCCCTTTACGAGACACAAGGCCACATGGATTTCACACCTGCACAGCCAGGTTGACTGTCCCCCAGTAGAACACACCTGCACAGCCAGGTTGACTGCCCCCCCAGTAGAACACGGTACACAGCCAGGTCATCTGGTTCCCCCCCCCCCCCCCCCCCCCCCCCGACCCCCCACCCATCACGCAGCATGGTGGCCTACTCCCGCTTACCTTTCACTCTGTAAATAACTCACCTGCCCAGGTGTGCTTTTGGCTTTTTTTGCTAATGATCTCAATGTTAGCCACGGGAAGGGAAGCAAACCCCTGCATGGTCTCTGTGAAGGGGGAAGCTCAAACTTAACACAGCTATTGTCAAATCCTCCAAAAAAGGTTTACTCTACGGGGTACGCTCGGCTAAACAAGGAAACTGTGGGAGCAACAATATATGAAACACTTTTCCAATGAAAATGGCAAAAAAAGAAATATCCATCTTGCCATATTAAAATTATTCTATTACTGTGCTTACAACCAAATGAGAGGCTTGCTAACCAAAAGGGCACACAGCATCCCATGTCCTGACATGGTGGCAAACCGTGTTTGACAAAAACCGCCTGCCACATACGTCACAGATAGCGTGCTCATATTCCTCTTCCAATCACACTGCAAAGAAGAGCCCTGATGTGAACATATACCCAGAAAAACGAGATAATTACAATAGGTTGAGATAATTAATCTATTCCCATTTAGATGTGTAATTAAAAGATTGATGAAACTGCAATATTGGGGCTGGATTAATGCGAGCATATCTATCTTCAAGCATTATTGAAGTGAAGCTCCATCATTTCATCGTCCAAACTGGGACAAGACTGAAAAACAAATTCCATGGGATAAAATTTTAACATTCTGTTCAAATAATAGTGTGTGTGTGTGCACACGTGTGTATTTGTATGTGTGTGTGTTTGTGTGTGTGTCTCTCTCTGTATGTGTGTGTGTTTGTGTGTGTGTGCACACGTGGTGTATTTATATGTATGTGTGTTTGTGTGTGTGTCTCTCTCTGTATGTGTGTGTGCGTGTGCACACGTGTGTATTTGTATGTGTGTGTGTTTGTGTGTGTGTCTCTCTCTGTATGTGTGTGTGTTTGTGTGTGTGTCTCTCTCTGTATGTGTGTGTGTTTGTGTGTGTGTCTCTGTGTGTGTGTGTGTGTGTGTGTGTGTGTGTGTGTGTGTGTGTGTGTGTGTGTGTGTATATGTGTGTGTGTTTGTGTTCATGCGTGCAATGACTGCTTTTAATGTGTCCTCCGATGAAGATGTGGTCTCAATGGAAATCAACACTGGAGATGAATGTAGACATTGAGCCACATGTTCTCAGCCTTCCTTGGGCAATCAACACACAATATTGAGTGGATATCCAATGACCGTAATAATCACCGGGGCTCGTCCGGGATCAATCAGCACAAATCCAAGTAATAAGAGTAAATATATGTTGGCAGGTTTATGCAAAATCCTGTCGGACAAAGAGAGGGATTGTGCAACCTTCTTCATCACAGTTGTGTATAAAAGCACGCTAGAGATTCCCGCGCGCATCGTTGGAGCCCTGTCTGGCTCCCGCTCTAGTTATTAATTGCATGCACCCAATTACCGGCATCAATTACGCTGTTAGGATTTTTTTTTAAAAACAGGAAAAAAAGATTGAGCAGCAAAAAATGAGAAAGAGAAAATAGGGGAATTTTCTGTCAAGGGTATGAGGGAAGCAGCTCGGAGAAGGACTTCATACATCAAAGTTACGGACGGCCATTTGTTACCGCGGAGTTACGGCTCCTGATATGTGTCATCCGCCATGACCTGGAGGAGCAATAAAGAAGGCTGGAGATGGCGGGGAGCGACGACCTTGTGCGACTGTATCCTGCTGCGACGACCTTGTGCGACTGTATCCTGCTGCGACGACCTTGTGCGACTGTATCCTGCTGCGACGACCTTGTGCGACTGTATCCTGCTGCGACGACCTTGTGCGACTGTATCCTGCTGCGACGACCTTGTGCGACTGTATCCTGCTGCGACGACCTTGTGCGACTGTATCCTGCTGCGACGACCTTGTGCGACTGTATCCTGCTGCGACGACCTTGTGCGACTGTATCCTGCTGAAAAGTAGGAAAAAAAAAGATAGATAGGGATGAATATGTGTGCGGACGAAAACCATGACGCTCCACAGAGACCCTAAATCCCCCCCCTCCTCTTCCCTGTCCATTCCGCAGGTTCCACACTTCACAGGAAGACCTAGATCCGTGAGTTGGGAGGATGACCTCGGAAGAGGTCGTGCAGCCGTTTCCCAGATACCGTGGGGTTGGGAGGGTGGGGTGGGGTGGGGTATTTTCACAACACACATTTTGGCTGTGATGGGGTGGGGCCTGTAATCGTGTGATTTCCCTAGCCTGTGACGGTGTGACATCGCAGCGGCTGTGGTTTCGACGCCCTATCGTTTCGTATAGCAATGGAGCCTTGAGGAATTCAACTGGTGAACAGAAAGTTGTTTACGAGCTTCAATTGTCTGAGCCAATAAATGTTCTGAAAATGTGCACGGACTGGATCGTGCAGTAGCAGGGCTTTCTATGGTAGGTGGCCCTAGGGCTGACTAGGAATACAGCGTGCTAAACACACAACTCCAAAAACATAACTTGGTGCCCCATAAAGAAATATGCAATCCGGATTAGAAAAACCAGCACTCTCGAATACTTTACTTTTTACTCTATTTTGTTGTCAGTAAGCAAAACAGTATGGACATTTTTGATGAATGCTGATGGAAAAGCCAACATGTCCATACTATTTTTACGTGCTGACAGTAACATAAAGTAACATAAAAATAACCGTTTTGAGAGTGCTGTTTTTTTATTCTGAATGGGTGGCCATAGGCTACCAGCTGTTGTCAGAGTAACAGGCACCTCTCTTCTCATTGGATGTTAGCTCTCTGTCTCAGTATGAGGGTAACACAGCTCAAAGCCGGCACAACTACAATCATCACTACAAATGCTCCACACTTCAGACATAGTTAGAAAATGCCTGCAGAAAACTCCTGCCATCCCTTAATGAGCGTTTTCAAAGAAAACACCCCCTTTTTCACCGATATTCAAAACACAAACAATTCATTACAAATGTTAGTGGCTGAAAACTCTCAGGGAACGTGAGCCCACATCTAAAGGGGTCAGTGGTTTTAAATGCGTATTTGTGCGCAAGTCTCAAACAGTCACTGGATCTCAGGCGAGAGCGTCAGCTCTTCAGCTGTAATGCCGCCTCTATCTGAGCAAAGGGTGCAATTTCAAATTAGGCAGAAAAAAAAAAACACTTTCAAGATCCGTTTGAATTTCCCTTTCATGGGGCTGATAATTCCTGATTATCATTATTGTTTTTTTTTCTGGTTGAATTGGCCCATTGTTAGCACTGCTGTTATCTGACAGCACACCAGTTGCAAGTTTTCTTTGAAGTTATTTGGTTCTTTTGTTTTTGAATGTATTACCATCACCGGTGGTCATTAGTGAAAAACATTAATTTCTCATCTATTTGTTGAGTTTCATAAATAGGTTCTGTAATATCAGTCTTTGAATTAAACTGAATTAGTGTTTTACTTCTCTTTTTTTCTAGAAATGTTAACTCAAATTATGATATCACTTATTGGCCGCTTTGGCCTCAGAAATGTCATCATCGTTATTGGAAGTGGAAAATCAACATGATTGGAGACGCAGAAATGAGCACAGATTACCTTATCTACACTCATTAATGCAGGAATTGATGGGCCAGTTTCTGACAGTTTGCAAATAAAAGATCATTTCAGTGCTTGTGGGAGACTTCCCTACTCTTCTATACATAATATAGGCATTATATAAAAACCATCTGTAAATAATTTGTATATTATAATGAAACTTTTTTCTAAAGAATACAGATATCTGATCGAAACCTTCTGTAGAACAATATATTATATGGAAACCTTCTGTACATAATACAGATACGCTTAAATCAAAACTATTTATATATACATATATTCTAATGAAAATGTCTGTACAATTCTATGCGTTGGAGAGGATTAGTCCCTTCTGTGGGTGTGTTGGTGAGGTTTAGTCCCTTCTGCGGGTGTGTTGGTGAGGTTTAGTCCCTTCTGTGGGTGCGCTTGTGAGGTTTAATCCCTTCTGTGGGTGCGCTGGTGAGGTTTAGTCCCTTCTGTGGGTGAGTTGGTGAGGTTTAGTCCCTTCTGTGGATGTGTTGGTGAGGTTTAGTCCCTTCTGCGGGTGTGTTGGTGAGGTTTTAGTCCCTTCTGTGGGTGCGCTGGTGAGGTTTAGTCCCTTCTGTGGGTGAGTTGGTGAGTTTTAGTCCCTGCTGCGGGTGAGTTGGTGAGGTTTAGTCCCTTATGTGGGTGCGCTGGTGAGGTTTAGTCCCTTCTGTGGGTGAGTTGGTGAGGTTTAGTCCCCTTCTGTGGGTGAGTTGGTGAGGTTTAGTCCCTTCTGTGGGTGTGCTGGTGAGGTTTAGTCCCTTCTGTGGGTGAGTTGGTGAGGTTTAGTCCCTTCTGTGGGTGAGTTGGTGAGGTTTTAGTCCCTTCTGTGGGTGAGTTGGTGAGGTTTAGTCCCTTCTGTGGGTGCGCTGGTGAGGTTTAGTCCCTTCCGTGGGTGTGTTGGTGAGGTTTAGTCCCTTCTGTGGGTGTGTTGGTGAGGTTTAGTCCCTTCTGTGGGTGCGCTGGTGAGGTTTAGTCCCTTCTGTGGGTGTGTTGGTGAGGTTTAGTCCCCTTCAGTGGGTGCGCTGGTGAGGTTTAGTCCCTTCTGTGGGTGAGTTGGTGAGGTTTAGTCCCTTCTGTGGGTGAGTTTGGTGAGGTTTAGTCCCCTTCTGTGGGTGCGCTGGTGAGGTTTAGTCCCTTCTGTGGGTGAGTTGGTGAGGTTTAGTCCCCTTCTGCACGTGAGTTGGTGAGGTTTAGTCCCTTATGTGGGTGCGCTGGTCAGGTTTAGTCCCTTCAGTGGGTGCGCTGGTGAGGTTTAGTCCCTTCTGTGGGTTGAGTTGGTGAGGTTTAGTCCCTTCTGTGGGTGAGTTGGTGAGGTTTAGTCCCTTCTGTGGGTGCGCTGGTGAGGTTTAGTCCCTTCTGTGGGTGAGTTGGTGAGGTTTTAGTCCCTTCTGTGGTGCGCTGGTGAGGTTTAGTCCCTTCTGTGGGTGTGTTGGTGAGGGTTTAGTCCCTTCTGTGGGTGTGTGCGTGAGGTTTAGTCCCTTCTGTGGGTGCGCTGGTGAGGTTTAGTCCCCTTCTGTGTGTGCGCTGGTGAGGTTTAGTCCCCTTCTGTGGGTGCGCTGGTCAGGTTTAGTCCCTTCTGTGGGTGTGTTGGTGAGGTTTAGTCCCTTCTGTGGGTGCCATGGTGAGGTTTAGTCCTTCAGAAAAGGCCTCGCTGCTGTGGCCGTGGCTGCAAATACAATTCCCATTTCCAGCTACAGCTGGATATTTGTGCTGCTTCAAATTTTCCCATCAGCAGGTGTGTTAGAGTTCACATTTCACGCACGCACACACACTTCTATACTGCTTTGTGGAGCAAAAGAGATGCCCCAGTGACTCCAAGAGAGATCATTTGCTTTCATATGGACCTGCTCTCGCCAGTCAACGAGGTAAAATGGAGGGTTTTAGCTTTGCCGATAGCACCATGGGATATTGCCCACAGAGCGTTGTATTGTCTGCAAGGCTAATTCAAGCACATATATCAGCAAAATCTCTTAAATCTCTTCAAATTGGCTGAGATTGCTCGTGAAATCTCTTCTGCGTCTCGCTTATCTACTTTGATTAAGAAAAAACTCAATTTCCCATCATTCTCGTTGCCATTTCCCATTCCTGTGTAAATAACTGCAATTCAGCAGCATTGCAGTTGCTTGAATGAGATTTTAATTTCCATGCACTTGAGTATCATTTGCCTTAATGAAAGGAAGAGTAAACTAACCAAAGAGAAAGAAGTTAAATCAATAATAATACATTTGTCAGACACTTCTTTTTACAATTTGAGAATTTCTCCAAAGCTTGCTAGGATTGAAACACCTTTAGAATGCTGAAGTCCAGCACCGCAACTTGGTAACCATGGTGATTGCATTGCGCCACAATTCCAATTTTGACACTTGACATTTTGCAACTGATTCATAAACATTATTTATTAATGACGAATTCCACGTGGAGAAAAAAAAAAAAAACGCATAACCGCATTCAAGAAGCTCGCTGCCTTTTCCCTGAGAACGTGCGGCGAATCTGGGCAGGGCCAATCGCGCGCGAGCGCAGTCTATTTCCACACTTTGTGTTGCCCCCCCCCCTCTCTCTCTGACCGACTGGTCCTGCTCATCTCACAGAGATTGCATTGGTATTAAGCGGGAAAGAGGACATGCGCATTAGATAAATCTCCCCACACCAGTGACGAGGCCCTTATTCAGTCGGGAAGGGGAACAGAGAAGGCGGAATCATCCGGAATGAGGGGACTTTTTTCCTACAGACCGGAGGCTCTTTTGTACCTAAAAAGGCTCTCTGCAGAGTGTGAGCTGAGATCAGAGAAGCCATTCACCCTGCTTAGAGAAGGCAAACAAAGGGGTATCATGGCGTTGTGTACTCCTGTGCAACAGATAACGGGGGTCCAGCGCGATGTCGGCGTCCAGACTGGGGGGGTGGGGGTGCTAAGAAAGGGAATCACTGAGGCGCATAGCCAATGGGAGAGAAAAGCGCTTCAGACCAAATTAAAGATTTTGCAGTTCAAACGCACGCCGTCGACCGTAAAAGAACGAGACGGCGGTTTCTTTTATGGCGAGCGCCCCGCCTGTGTCCTCGCGTCGCCGTCGACCGTGACCGTGAAATTGCCAGGCTGGAATTCGATAACTTGTGGTTTGAGCCAGCTTCTGTCTCGTGACACATCTTCCCACCAAAAGCGTGCGCCAGGTTACACCCCCCTTCTCGCTTGGCTGCGCTGGCCAGAGAGGTGTATGTGCTGATTGGTCGATCTGACCCTTAATATATTAATATACAGTATACCATTAATATATTTCTACTGCCATTCCTCCATCCTGACAAGTGTAGCCGACTCTGTGAAAGTCATCGGATCACCCTGGACATCACCCTACAAGCTATTGTACCCACATTTCCTTTGTAATGTTTAACACTGTATGTTTTTATGTATCTTTATTTTTATATTGACACCGTGTTGGCTGCTACCTTGGCCAGGTCTCTCTTGAAAAAGAGAATACAGAACTCCATGAAAACTTTCCCGGTTAAATAAAGTTTAATAATAACAATAAATCACCCTAAAAAAAAAAAGGGTTTGTAGACACGAGTCTCAAAGAGATTGGACCTGAGGTTATTCTGGAGGAGATTAAATGTTATTACTTTAATCGGACCTTCTGGCTTGGTACTATGGTACGTCCAACACAAACACCATGCTATCTTTACGAGAACAGCAGATACCGTTTCTTTTTAAATTGAATATCTGCTGTATGCAGTACTGTATAAAAACGGCAATCTGGGTGTTTCTATATCATGTGATTTAGCTGCAGCTATGGTAATTAAAGTAGATCCTCTTGCACAAGCGTCGGGAGGAGGAATACACACATAGACACAGGTGACGTAGTCTTCAAAAGCCTTTAAGCCTCTCCCAAACCTCTGTGCACGGTATTGTCTTATCCAGTAAGACTCGTGGTACTACAAACCTGATGCTCATTGAGTTCCATCACTCACCATTGCGCTTAGTAGACGCGATGGACTCATTCATTTGATATAGAGCTGGAGGTCTATGGCAGAGGACAAGGTAAAGTTTATCATTTGCTAAAGGGCAAAATTGTCCAGTTACCCACCAGGAACCTGTGACCCTCCTGTCCAGGGTCAAGCTTTCACAAAGTGATGTAATGTTTCCGGAAATGGGTGATATGTTACGTGATACCAGAGGTTAACATCAAACACTTCCACCAAAATACGTACATAATACCTATAAGTATGAAGAGCATAATTTTGATTTAGTAAAGTTTAGTTTTGAGCGTGCTACAGTGAAAACTCTGAGGCATCTGTAAACATTACACCAGTACCTAAAGAATTCAAGTATTTAAATTATTGTACATATTTGACCCAGATCTGGACCCAGCTCTTCGGTGTAACTATTTCACGCAACATTCTTGCGTAACAAGTAAGCGTACAGTGTTGATGCCGAAGCACAGTCTCGAGGAGTTAGCTAGCAGACAGAAAGAGACCAGAGGAGCAGAGCAAAACATGTGGAGAGATTTGTGTTTGCATGTACAGATAGCCAAGGCTATCCTTGCCTAGTACTGTGGAGCTGAGAGACGGCATAGCTTCCAGTCACTGAGATTATTCACCATCTACTGCTGGGTGGCTAGAATTATGCTTTATTTAAAACAAAAAAACTGGCTTGCAAAAGGAATTCATATATTGTTATAATGTATTATTTATATTATTTGGCACATCATTAACCAGGCAGATTAATACACAGTTACCTACCTGTTAATTTTAAAACTGAATTCATTCTTGAAGGGACAAGATGACAAAGAGTTTTAATAGGGTTGTCCAAAGAGGTGTCATAATGAATTACAAGCTAACTTTAATGCTAATCTTCCCCCTCATAGTACAAACCCATCTATCACGGTGACCGGTTAACAGATCAGTTTCAGCAGCTTATACGATGTAATACAACGTGGAGAAGTATCTCATTTCCAAACAACAAAATGAACATGGGGGAAAACAAGAGCATTTATTTGAGATGATAATGAATAAAAACTGCCTAAGGTTAAAAAAAATTAAAAAAACTTAAAAATAATGGAATTCACTCAGAGAACCAACTTAAAGAAATATTACATTTCATGGATTAATAACACGTCTAATTTGGGACAGCGCCAATGATTGGTTTAGTATAAGCCATCTAATTACTTATGAGATACTTATTCAGAGGAAGATTACATTAAGAAAAAAACATAAAAAATAAGATCATATCAAATGCAATGTTAAGATTTATTGAGCCACCACATGATTGTGTGAGTACGGAATTTTAATTAATTAAATATGTGGGACCACAGGAGAGACAACCAATCAGATAAGTTCCGTGTGAAATACAGGCATGTCTTCAGTGAGGCATGTGGAATACTTAACTGGGTAAAATGGCGCAAACAGAAGTACCAGACAACAATTACAAGCTGAAACATTATTTGAATTTGTGAACATAACAAGAATTTATAAATAAATGTAACTTTTCCCTCCAACTTTCAAAGTAGCTCAAAGATTGAAAGTTAAAGTTTATTGGGTATTCTATACAGTACATTCTACAAAAGAGGGATGACTTTATATGCACACAAGAGTGTGTTTTCCGATGGTGTGTGGCGAGAGATTGTGTTCTATTAGATCGGGCTAAGTTTCGGTTTTCGGGAACTGAATTCCTAGAGGAAAAACACCAGTTTTGATCCCCTATTGTGGTCTCCCAACTCCATTTGGCTACTTGACACCTGGAAATAAAAGGTATGGTGGGGGAGAATCGCGAGGAGAATGAGGCTTCATTAATGCGGTTTTGGCTGGAATTATAGCTGTCAGTCACTGACTTGCCCAATCAGATGAAAGTGATGTCCAGTTGGCACATGATAACTCTGCCCATTTCAGTAAACATACTTTCCCATCCCTGTGAAGCCCTAGCAAACCAACCATAATATGAACCTGATCCTCACTAGTTGACAAATGGAAAACAGAAGACTAAAGGTTGGGTTAAAGGACCATACTGGCATTTTGGATGTTAAAGCCCATTTACTACAAAATGCCCCAGCGAACAATCGCATCGGGGTTAAGAAGTCATGAATTTTTTAATTTTGTTAGGAAAATTTTTTTTTTTTCTCAATAGACTGATTCTGGTGAAGAAACATTCTGTTATGGCGGTGTCTTCAGGAAATGTGACAGACAGTTAGCAAAGTGCAACATAATTACAGAGAATGTCATCGATTGGTTAAAAGCTCCGTCCTCCCGTTTAAATTTCATCTTCTTGCCTTGCTCATCCAATCAAAGAATACACAATGCTGTTCCCCAGCAACGCAATGTCAGATATTCCAGAATGAAAATAAGAAATTCCTTACTCTGAAGTTAGCCAGGTTAGTTTTTCACATCGATCCGCACTTTAAAATGTGTTATTATTCAACGATAAAGTAAACTCCACAAAAAATTATTTGGATTGTCATTTTCACGGTGATGGATTACCTCTTTTTTCAACCCATATGGAAATGAATGGAAACCAATGACTGCCTGGAAAGTAGGAAAAACTAATGAAAATATCTAAAAAAGCTGTTATGTTTTGCAAATTGATTTGCAAGGTGAAGCACACACAGTTTGTGGTAAATGGACTTTAGCATCGAAAATACCAGGTCCTTCAATGCTCTGAACTTGGGGGAAAAAATAAGAAAAAAAATAAACCTGCTTCAACAACTGGCAAAAAGTCAAAACTTAATCCAGTCAGTGACACAGGATCTGGCCCCTTACATTATTAATCAAGGCCTTAGACGAGAGAGGCTAAAAAAAGGAAGCAGAAATCCAGAATTTTATCATTGAAAGTGAATCTTGGACTTCAACTTGAAATGGAGTTTTTTGTTTTTTTTGGGGGGGGGGGGGGGGGGGGTTTCTCGTACCATTAAGTCTTTTTGCATTCCCAGGCTTTAGTGTTCTTTTAAGAATTTATTTTTTAATATCCTATTTAAGCTGCCTCTGTAACCAGCGCCTCTATATCGCTACTGATTGCACATGAAGGAGGCATTAATGGACACCTTGTAATCCTTCCATTTAATTAGATACATGTCTAAGCTGGCCCTGCGATGGATTGGCGGCCTGTCCAGGGTGTATTCCTGCCTCTCTCGCCCAATGCATGCTGGGATAGCGCTTCCAGCCTCCCTGCGACCCTGACCAGGAATAAGCGGGTTAGATAATGGATGGATGGATGGATGTCTAAGCTGACCCACCCGAACAATCCCCCCCCCATCCCCCATCCCCTATTTAAACACAAACCTCAACCCCCCTTTCTTCTTACCAATGACCAAAAGTCATTAAAGGAGCTGATTTGTTACCCTCGTATTCTTCACTTCTTTGGAGAAAAAAAATAAAATAAATATTGTGATACTGTTGAGGATCATTAGGTGCTTCCCCTCTGTGGGGCGCGGCTCAGTGTGCTTCCGGGACAGTCTGAATGTCATTTAGAGTGCCTTCACACTGATTCTAGCGTGTAAAAGGTAGGACAATTAACACCAGAGAAGCAAAAAAAAAAAGCCACCGGTGTTATTTTTTAAACATGCAAACAAGGTGTGTGTGCGCTTTTTTTAATAGTTTTTTTTATTTATTAATTTTTTATCTTGGCAACATTTAAATGTAATTTATTACGGAGGTTTTCTCTACTGCAGTTCTCCGATACGAGCCAAACAAAAGCAGTATCACACTTTGAATTGCCAGCCCTTGTTGTTCCAGAGAATTAATTTTTTGATTAGGGTTTTGTTGGGTTTACGCTTCAACAAACATGAAAACAAAATGCCTCTCGTCTGAACGCAGCACCTCAAAAACCTCCATCACACTCTCCCTCTCCCTCTCCCTCTCCCTCTCTCTCTCTCTCTTTTCAAGGCTGGAGTTTTATTTACCATTTTAAACTTTTTTTTTGATCATTTATTTTAAATTGGGTTCAACCACATTCAATTCCAGATTTCAACATTAATTCAGTTTGTGAAGTAGTTCTGTGAATTTGAACTGGTGAAAATATATATTCATGTAAAAATCAATGTAGAAAATGGTTTCGTGTCAGGCCTTGTATAACATGTTTTTGGTGCCCCCCGGTTAATCTGCCCTAATTTGGAATGCCCAGTCATAGTTGTCAGTCTGTTCCACCTCCACAGCGCCCTCTAGCTCTTCAGAAGCTGTGCGCTATTGGGATTACTGTTTTAATTATTGTTGGTACCAACATTATTTTTGGTGCTAGTTGTGTTAGTGTTATTTCGACAGGAACGATGGCAACGTTTGAGGAATGCCCAACACTTTCTTGAATGACCACAATTGTCCTTCGCTCTGTAGGGATTACTTTTTCAATTACCGTGCCATTGTGCCAGCAATGCTGCTATCATAGCTGTTAGCGTTAGTGCTAGCAGGTCAGCGTTGCTTGGCAGGTTTGTTACCACTGAAGAAGGCAAAATGACTGTGTGCTCTGTTCCCCTGCTGCTACGAATTAAAAAACATGGGTGTATAAGCAACTTTTTTGCAGCCTTATTGCTGTGTTCGAACCATTCTTTTTGTGGCATTACCTCATAACAAGATGGATGACAGCATCTGCCAGTTACAGGAAGCAGAGGCTGTGTCTGAAATAGGCTGCTAGTTCCCTATATAGTGGACTAAGTAGGGTGTCAGTCAATTGCTATGAATTGGTTAACGCCCTAGTTAGTCCACTATAGAGGGAGCTAGTGGGCCATCTGAGACACAGCTAGAACATGGTCTGTATTCATAGGAAATTCAAGAGGAGAATGAGTGGGGGGGCATGGGGGGGGGGGCATGAAGGGAGGTCGCTGGTAATCACCAGATCACCAGCATCAGAGAGCCCTGATTTCTGCACAAAAGTCAGTCACACAACGGCAGTCACCAGTCACCACACTTGCCCTTGCCCCCCCCCCCCCCCCCCCCCCCCCCCCCCTCTCTCTCTTCTGTCTGGGCCCTCTGTGACTCTTAAATTACCTTCCAAAGCAGAGGACGAGCGCTAGTGCTTCCCCAAAAAAAGACTTCAGCTCCAGGGAGGACAGACCGGGGAAGGACGTTCCCGCGGCTTGCGGAGGAGAAGAAACCGAGCTCCCAAACGTGCGTCTTCTCAATCTGGCCCTCGGAATGAGCCGAAGCACTGTGGGATACAATAAACCTGTCACAGTCCTCCATCGGATGTTCAGTTCATCTCTTTTTTTTTTTTTTGTTTTGTTACAATGACATTAATTTCATGCTAGATGGAGACTAGGCCCAAATGAGGAATTATATTTTCCATTTTTACTCATCATTTTTATTATTCTTATCCTTTTTTTTTGTTTAGAAAAAAAAGCCAAAAAAAAAAAGTTTGGGGGTGGTGAGAAAAAGAAATGAGTTAAGAAATGAAATGAATTTCACTTTATAGTGTGTCCTTCACTGTATACTTCCATCCTGAGGGAATCGTACAAACGTTTTGATGAAATACTGATGAGAAATAAATGTGTTTCTTTTGTGTTTTTTAAAATATTTTCAAGACTACTGGTGTGATACTGCCACTCGCTGCTGCAGGGCCAGAAGGTAAAGTTTCCATGCTTCAGGGAAATGCAGAGCATCTTTAGGTTGCAATATTGACGTGCTGTAACCATTGTCTGGAAAAACATTGATTGTGAGGGACCGGACTCTTGAAAAGCATTGATTGTGAGGACCGGACTTTCTCTGAGGAGTCACGCTCCTGTAAGCCTGAGGTTTTGACCTTTCAAACGGCCAAAGTGCCTTTCAAATGAAGACAAAGATCACACATGAGGGAAAGAGACAGAAGAAAATATGGGACAGCTCGACTCGCAGTGCTGTTGCATTCTGGGAATGGGGTTATTGTTCTCCATCGAGTGCTGCTTTCACACTTAAAGCATTTAGCAGACGCTCTTAACCCAGAGTGACCTACACAGCTTGCACTCTTTTACACACAATCCTTTTATATGGCTGCATATTTACTGAAGCAATTTGGGTTAAGTACCTCGCTGATGGGCAACAACGGTAGTGTCCCTACCCGGGAATGGAACCCACAACCGTGGAGTTACAAGCCCCCAGACAAACGTTGACCAAATGTTATCACACGCTGCTGCTCATTTTTTTCCTGCGCTATTTTAAACGGGTGTCCCGTTTCGACGTCCCCCCCCCGTTCACTTCAGGACGCGGAAAACACGACACCCGTCGGCAAGGAGAGCCGAAAGCCGCCGGCAGAAACGTAATCCGCGGCGAAAACTCCGCCGGATTTATTACTTTAACAATGACCTTCGACGACCCTGACTTTTCCGCGCCTTCACCGTAGATTTGACTGGTTCTCCTTGGAGGAGGAGGAGGGGTCCCCCACTCCCACGGCTTGCAGCCGCCGCACGGAAGCTAGGTCGCCACGGGCTTTAAGGCACGCCAGGAAGCTGGAGAGCCGGGGCATTAAAGCAATATTGCGCTATGGCGGAGGGATTAGCAGCCCACGGTGGGGGGGGTTCTGCCTTACGGTTTCCCCAGCTCATCACTCCCCTGACCCCTGACCCCCTTTCATTACTCTGGCCGTTGCTCTGTTTCCCACTATTTTATTTCCTTAAATTCTTTTTTTTTTTTCCAGTTATGCGCCTCAGCCTCATTTTTTTTTATAGATACAAGTTTTTTTTTTCAATAATTATGGTTATAACTGCTTGTGAATGCAAGTGGAGCAGTGCACAGCTAACAACATTTTTTATTATTAAATTTTTTTTATGAATATGATTGAACATACAGATTGCCCTCTGGACACTGCGCCCCCACCCCCCCCATTCAAGAATTTAATTACGGCTAACATTATAGAAACCAATCAAGCTTGGCGTGCACTTATTTTTAATACAGAGAGTTTATTTTTAACAACAAATTACGGGACATATTACCGTGAACACTTCAGCCCTTCACTTCACGGCCTAAACGCCGCACCACAGTAAAAAGTTATTTCCCTTTGACTTTCTTATCCTTTCTGTTTCCGTTTCTGAAGGTTCTCAGCAAGGGTGTTAATCTGGGGGGGGGGGGGGGGGGGGGGGCGTAGGTGTGGATTTTAAACCCAAGATTCTCCTCCCCTATTATAGAACACAACACCTTGGCATCGACTGCTACATTAACACGCCATCTGGAAGGTGGCGGAGACTGGAGCGTGCGGAGGGACTCGGCGCAGCACGCGTTGACTAATATTTCCTAATAAAATAAAGATCAGGAGCATAGAAATGTGAAGGACATGGGTGTGGGGGAGTGGGGGAGTGGGGGAGTGGGGGGGGGGGGGTGTGCGGGAGGGTGAGGGGGCGTGTGTGGTAGGGTGAGGGGGAGTCGTGCTTCGGTACACAAACACAGAGTTATACCGTCGAACAAAGTTTGTGCAAATGCATCAATGGGAATGCAACAGCATATCAACTTGACTTTAATTTCACACGGAAAACGCGAATGACTTTTATACGCCGGGATCTTTGCACATTTTAAGCATAAAACGGCCCTTTTGAAATATTAGAAGAAAAAAAAAAACTGAACGTATTACCCTGTCCAAGCAGTAGCGGGTTTTATGGTGGAACCTCTCTTTGGGGAGATCTTATATGTGTAATAATTTTGTTTGTCATATTTGCCATTGGCAATCCCATCGCAGGCGAAGGCAATGATTTTTGCTTTAGATGGAGCTATTAATGTGAGTTTGCTCTGGCGAGTCATGAAAGCTGCCATACAGTAGCTTTTTACACCCTCAAAACAAGGACAGTCCTGTGCCACTGTGATGGTGAGCGTATCCTGTTTGGGCCCAATACAGAACCTGGAAGAGGCTGCCTGGCTCGTCCTGTTAAATCACATAACATAACACAACATAAAATCACGGCTCTAAAGTGTGAATATGTTCTGGTGCTGAATCCAGGGCTACATTTGGATCCACTCTAAAACAGTGGGGCGGACCAGGAAAACTAAGCGGGCGCTTTGCAAGGGAGGAGAGACGAGAAGCAAACCGAAACGGAACGGGACCCCCCCTCGCAACCGATATAGGAAGTGCCCGCCCACTTTTTTTCCCGTGTGGAGCACGATGGCCACCAGAAGCTAATGAACTTTCAGCCTTTTAAAATGGCCGCCGTGCGAGTATGAATTAGCTGCATATTCAATGGCCTGGAACTGAATCAGCATGTATGACTACGCAGAGGTGGAAAATTGCATACTTTGCTCTCATCATATTTGTAATTGGTTTATTTGGTTGCCAGCTTCAATTTGTAGCAAAATCTTAGACATCTAGTCTTTTGAATGTGTTAATTATTTGTTTATTTGTTTGTTTGTAAAAGCAATTAGTTGCATATAGTTAGAGAGAAATATGACTGTAGTTTTACCGAAAAAATAAAACTCCCATACCAGGCCTCTGTACCTACTGCTCGAAGCTATGTTTTCAATTTGTGCTAATGGCCTGCTAATGTTGTGTACTGAAACTCCAACCATAGGCTTTTAGCCTGGTCCCTTTCAGGATTACGTTGTATAAGGTTGAATGTGTTAACCTGGCACAGTTCTCCCAAGCTAATAGCAAACTACTGCGTTGTAAGAAGGGTCGGCTGAAGCCTTTGGGCTGCCCTAGGTGAGATCGCAGGGGACTGCACATTTATACAGCTAGATATATACTGAAGCAATGCAGGTTAAGTACCTTGCCCAAGGGCACAGTGGCTCTGGCCAAACTCGGAATCAAACCTGCAACCTTTAGGCTACAAGCCCAGATCCCCTAACCATCATACTACACTGCCTCCAGTTTGGTCATGAAAGTAACGCAAAAGTACCGACTATGCCTAGAGCTGGCCCAGGCCGTATGGTTGCTTATTTCAGTAGCTGAAGACACACAAAAACTGTTCTCAACACAATATCACTCTAATGGCGAGCTCTTATATAAACTACTGCTGTAATGCTGTCCAAGAGACATATACTGATGCAGTATTTCTATTAACCGATAAATACCAGCCCCGTATCCGTTTGAAAATCACAGCGAGTGGATCAGGTACACTGCTGTGGCTCAGCAAATCATTGGCTGTCGCTCTTCGGACCAACTGTCATCGCTCAAAGTCACGGGCCTGACTTCAGAGCGAGAACGGGAAGCTTGGGAGATAATTCTCCGTGTCGCACAGAAAGAGTGTGGCCAGAGTGAGTGAGAGTGTGGCCCTGTGTAGGAATTACAGCAAACTGCTAGAGAAACCACTAAAAGCCACCGCAGCCAGGGCAAGGAGAAAAGACTGCTGCTGAACTCGACCGCTGAAAATTCATCACGGTTTGACAGGCCCTACCTATGCCACTGCTGACACCATACCCTCAAAACTCAATTTCTACTAAACCCCTCACGGTGTGAGATCACAAATATGTGATTAGAATGTTCCTAACGGGACATTCTAATGCTGATGTAACAATCACTACTTGAGTTCTAGAACACTGACTTAGACTTTTGAAGAAAAAAAAATGGAATGGATGGAATGTAAAAAAATGACAGGAATAAAAATGGAGAGCGTAGTTGAGCAGGGGGCACTCTGGCCCAGACTTTAATGCAGGTAGGGGGCGGGGCCTTAACTTTGAGCGATTGATTCATGAGGTCTGACTGTTTCTTTGTCACTTACACCACATCCATAGATTTAATTATTGGTGTTTTTAGCAGACATTCAAGAGGGGCATTTTAAGATGATGCTAAACAGTTTTTCTACAGGTATGTTCACCACAATGTTATCTCCAGCCTTTTGTGGCAGCTGGTTCTGCAATTCCCCTTTTCTTCTCATCTTTGACTTTATTCAATGTTTTACTTCCCTCTGGCATTGATGTGTGCGGGAGAGGGTGGGGTTGATTTTTGGGGGAGGGGAGTGACCCAGTCTCTGGGCTTCAAGCCCAAGACCAAATAAATCAAGATGTTTTGAACGAAAAAAAAAAAAAACTGTCTGTTTAAATAAAAGCCTTTTCAAATGCACGCCTGTTGCCATTTCTTCTACTGGGTTCCAAACCACAATCATGCACTCAGGAAAAAGTGTAAGTGTTGTTTGTGTTGCCAAACACATATTTACACGTCAAATCTGAAAGCTCCTTTTAACACGTCAAGACATCATTTTCTTGAAAGGGCATCTTGTAGCAAGTACATTCGGCCATAATTAAAAAAATGCCTTTCACTATACGAGAGGAATATTCACCCCACGTGAGGCAAACAGCAACTAGCTATGCAAAGGTATAGCTCCGATTATTTATTCTACACGCTCAGGCACCATGTGATATGGTGTGCAACCATTTCCTGCGCTGCCAGGCTCTGAGATGTGCTGTTACTAAGCAGTTTGAGCCTGGCTCCTATCTCTCTCAGCTCTCACTGTGCGTGTAAACCCATCTTTAGAGGTCATTAGTCATTACTTTAAAAAAAGGAAAAAAACACCAACAATTTCCTCATGAATACCCCAGCATTCCAAAGCTCGGGCTACTCAACTAGTTCTACTCCACTGAGAGGCAATTTGCTTTTAAAGGCCTCAGCTTGACAGGGTGTAAATCCAACCCAAACATTCACAGCCATGCAAAGATGGTGCTCTTGTGTGCTGTGAGGAGTATATTGTGATTTTCATACATTTTAGTTAACCCCTTCACTGACACCGGCACCTATTCGGGCCAGAAGTTGTTCCGTATATTTGAATTCATTGCCTTTTTTTATGGTGAAATTTTCAAATAATCTGATCGCACAAAATACCATGTGAAAGTGTTAAAACTCATAATTCTATCTCTATAAACTACTTCATGATCCCAAACTCCGTACGTTCTATGTGTTTGCTATGAATTCGCAGACGACGCAAATAATGGGAAAGTCGGTATCCTTATCCCTGAAAATTTTTTTATCTCAAACTCCCAAGGGTTACCTTACAGAAGAGATCAGAATTATGCCTGTAATCAAAGGTGTTCAAGAACAGTAACCATTTTATTTTCGGGCTTATTTTTATTTTCAAAAAAGGTGGTGCTAGAGAAGGGGTTAAGCTACATAATCTGCATTCAGGGAAACTTATACAGGGAAAGTAACAATAGATGCATTTATGATATGAGGGGCATCAGCGAGCATTAATTCTGCTGCAAAGCACACAGTTGTGACAAAGTGAGTTAGCGGTTTTTTGATCGATATTGTATGCCTTTAGGCTGAGCTTAACAAAGATTCATGCCTTTAGGCTGAGCTTAACAAAGATTCATAAGCAGTTTACAGATGAAATTCTGGCAATTTTCAAATAGAAATATTTGTTTCCATTGGCAGGTGATTTTTTTTTTTTTTTAGTTAAAAGTTTAATCTCTGATGCCATCTTGACATTTCCTTTGGCAACCTGCAGATAATGATTATTTCTCTAAAAATCCATATGCAGCCACTTGCAGTTTGTCAGTTTGACAATCCCCGGCATTTACATCAAGAAAAACCCACAGGATGTGTTACGATTACTCAGAGAATTCAAATTAATGAGATTTCCTAAAAAAACTGTTATTATTGTGAGGCCTTATCAAATATTTCCAGGGCACTTAGTTTTTTTTTTTAAATTTTTTTTTTGAGCAGAAATAAAGTCTTTTTTGAGAAATGGATTCATTAGCTTCAGTTTCCCGTTTCATTTCAACATTTGTCACCATAATGGACCTGGTTAAGTCAGAAACCCATTTGTGAAGTGCTAATTAAAAGCAAGGATAATAAAAAAGTGACAAAGAAACATCATTGAGGAGACGGGAGAGCAGGAAGGATCAAAGTTAGAATGTGTTTGAAAAGGCGGGAAAAAGGATACTATAGGTGAAAGCAGTGGGTTTAGTGAACGGAAGTTCAGTGACAGGCTCGTAATGCTGAGCGATGTGGAATTCTTTCCAATACACCAATGTGATATTACGCAGGATTAATATATCATATACATATCAGAGGTTTTTAAGCTTATGGAGGGTTTTTATTTTGCTTTACAGTTTGAAATTTGTAAGTATAGCACACAGCGTTTACCCTCGTGCCTGAATGGTTTCTTTTCTGCGTCATAGGCTACAGTTCCTCTCTAAACTCCTGTATAAATGTGTGATTACAATTTCACGTCTTATCAAAGATACAATGTAAATTGCCTCCATAATTAGGTTTTAGGCTTCAAATTAGAGTTTGGGCTAGTGTAGTGTAGTGTAGTGTAGTGTAGTGTAGTGTAGTACGTGTTAGGGTTGAGGCAAGAGCAGGGTTATGTTTAGTTTGGGACAGGGTTAGGGCAAGGGTTAGTCCTTAATTTGGGATGGTTCAAATTGTTTCACTTTGGGATGTAACAGTATAGCCTTAGATATTTTGACTTTCTACAGTGAATTTTATTTTTTTCAAAATAAAGTACTTCTAACAAATTTCTTTGTATTTCTTTTATTGAATTGGGGATATTTATATTGTTTTTCACTGATTCTCATATTAATTATCTGATATTTAAGTTTTCGGCTAGGATTAAAGTTAGGGTTAGGCTTAGGAAAATGGTAAGTGTAACGGTTTAGACAAGATTAGATTCAGGTATAGGAGCTTGGGAAAGGGTTAGGACAAGGGGTTTGATTTTGGATGATCCAATGTTTTCACTAGTGGGATGTGACACTGTAGCCTTGTTTCAAAATAAATGACTTAATACAAATTTATTTGCATTATTTATTTTGCATTGATAATATTCCAGTTGTTTTTCATCAATTTTAATGAAAAAAATCTGATATTTATGCATAGAACAGCGTTTTTTTTTAAAATGTATCAAACTACAACATTATTACATTCTGGTGCAACAATGGCCATTATATTAGTTTTCATAAATGCGTTAACATTGCTAAATTAATGATAATTAATTCATGGTAGATTTATGAATATTCCACCCATGCTACATAGAACCATAACGCAGATAGAAAAATTGTCAGTGCTCTTATTTGTAAGGGGAACATGTCAACAACACGCATGTGAGTGTAGGGTCAGGGTTAGGGTCATATGTACAGCCATAGGGCAAATTAACATGAATTGAATGAGGGACCATCTGACAACATTAATTTAGCATTTTGCTTGAACTCTTGTTTCTAAGATAATGTGAACTGCATTTTGTGAAAAAAAGATGGCCTTGCATTAAGATCTGTACTTTGAATGACAGAATTTGTACATTTTTTTGTACAAGTGTGTTCAGCGCTATCCGTAGATCAGATCTGGGTCGGTTGTGAATCCAATGTGGAATAATTATTAAGAATACATATTAAATATGCTTATGTTATGAATTTTTAGGGGTGTTTTAGCTTTGATTTGTGCAGCGTTTGCCTTTTCAAATATAGCGCGTCTATGATTTGTCAATTAATATTACAAATATGAACAATATTAACATGAAACCCATGCCTACTTATTAATTTGTATTATCAAATGATAAGGCGGTTGGGTGGGTAGGGGGAGGGGAGATGTGCAAGTTAAAGCCTTATGTCTATATGTATATTTTTTCTTATAAACCTCCATTATTGTATTGGATTTAAATCTTAACCAAAATTCAGCTGACACGTGCTGCAGACATATAGGAGCAGAGAATTTATGCCGTCTCTTAGTCCCGTACCTCGTTCTTCTAAAAGCAAATCCATCCCATGTGCCGTTTGCGGCCAAACTAACATGTGAGTGATTACCTCATCCACGCAATTTCCCATAATGCAACCTATAATTCCCGCCAAATGATGTCAATGGCATTATTATTTCAGCATTATAAATGTGCGCTGCTGAAAAGCGCCAATGAATTTGCGGCTGGCTACAGTGACCAGAATTCACCACTGGTTGAATATGAAGTAGTTCATCTAGAAAGAGAGGATCAATGGTGGAATTTCTAGAGGTGCAGGATTTTACATGATAGGATGGAAATAAAAAAAAATTATGATGAAGTGGAGGAAGAGGAGGATGAGAAGGCGGTAAAATGTTTACATTTTAAAAATTACAGCCTTATTTACTAAGCAAAAAAACCTTTTTGCACACACAAAACTCATAACACAACCAATGATTGGTGCAAAACAAATACTGTGACCAATCATTGGTTGTGTTATTGGTTTTGCATCTTAGTAAATCAGGCCCTTAAAGTGCAAAATGACCTGGGTTTGTCCATTCACTGTGTGGCCTTTGGAAGTTAATCTTCATTCATCGTCTGTGTTTAAATTACGTTCGATGGAGGAGAAGCAGGAGGCTGTACGGCCTTTGCACGGCTGTAAGAAACTCAGGAACAATGATTATTTCTGCCAGAAACCCAACAATTAACTTAATTCTCATTCCAGAATATGCATGACACTACAGCCTAACCACACATACCTTCAGGAAGGTTTATCTGCCAGTCCAGATACAGTGCAGTCCGTAAGTATTTGGACAGTGATACACATTTTTGTTGTTTTGGCTCTGTACTCCAGCACATTGGATTTGAAATGGAACAGTGACTATGAGGTTAAAGTGCAGACTTTCAGCTTTAATTTGAGGGTGTGCACATCCATATGTACCTTGAGTAAGATTTATCACACAGTCCGATGTGTACATACAAATGCATTTTCCTCATATTATCAGTCATGTTGCACCTGAAAGATTTACTGGATAATATAATAAAACAGGAGCACTTATTTTTTGCAGTTGGTGCTCATTTTCAATGCAGCTCCGTACAACATTATTCCTATGATGTTGTAGAGCATTTATGCTAAATTATAACAGCGCATTATTACCATTTTTTTCTGGGAATCCATTGAAATGTAATTGAATTTCATTTGGAAAGCCATTTACGTGATTTGTCCCAAGCAGATATGTTTTAAACAAAAGCAGATAAAAGTGTAAGCGCATTAAAATAAATATAATTGCGCGTTAGATCTAAAATATTGCAATGTGCTGCACGTCTCGTCGGGGCGAATCGCTGTTGTTTCCACGGCAACTGTCGGATCAGCAAACGTGGGCAAACTCTACATCTGCGGCCTTTGCGCACTCAGGGTGGAGAGCTAAACCGTAATGCAGTGCGTTTGAAGCGTGGAGACAGCAAATTCAGCTTCCAGCGGAACTGACCAAAAATAAACATTCCCCTGCTTTTGTGTAACGTTCACCCGGAACCATCCATCCGTCCATCATCCATCCCTCCTGCTTATTCGTGGTCAGGGTTACGGGGGGGGGGGGGGCTGGAGCATTGGGCGAGAGCATTGCTGTGAGCACTGTATCCCAGCATGCATTGGGAGAGAGGCAGGAATACACCCTGGTCGCCAATCCACGGCTGGGCATCTTCCAAGACCAATCCGCAATAGAAATAGAAGGGATGGTTTTATTAATAACCAAGGCTTTCTTAATTCAATGTAAATGTTTGACGTCATGCGCTGCGATCGTGAGACGGGCAGCAGCACAGCAGTGTGGAAGCGAAGGGTTAACTTTACACTGAAGCGGCAGGTAGACCCCCCCCCCCCCCCCAATCCTCCTCTCACCTTGGCTCAGCTTCTCCCAAAGGCGTAGGCTTCAGGGAATCTGTGAAAAGGGATGACCTCCAGGTTAAAAGGCTTGTCAACACAAAGTTGTCTCCAAAATAAAAATTGTGATTTGTCATGGGTCTATAAATTCCCCCCAGGCATCAAAAAAAGAGACCTACTCTCTGGCCTGTGTTTCAACTGAACCATGGCAGTAAGGTGCACACACCGCCAATATCAGAGCACATAACAGGAAGCGTTTCTGAGAAACATGGGGAGGCATTCATGCTGGGGAGGAGCCACAGAGTCTTTACCCTAACCAGATAACTCCTTTCCCTACATTTTACTTTCTGACTGGCTAATGTTAGCTGGCTAATGTTAGCGGGCTAATGTTAGCGGGCTATATTTCACCACTGGTTCGACGAAACATTCTTCCATTGTGTTTAGATATGGAAGCCCGGGCCTAGCTCCGCAGGATCCCGCTTTGATTTCAAACCAATTTCACACGTATAGTTCTCTTAATTTACCAACCTGGCCCCCTGGTTACACAACACCAGACCCAAATAAGCACAGTCGATTACATTTAGGCACATTTTACCCATTGTAAAATCTAAAAATATACATTTAAACGGCCGTACTATAATGTACCGCGGCTCGAGGAACTCCCGTTACCAACGCAAACGGGGGAAGGACGGATGGAATTCTGAGCCAGAGTATCTGCTGACAGCAGAATCTAAGGTGGAGGGGCGGGGGAGGGGGGTTTATGGTTGAGCGATTTTTACAACAGAACACAGAACAATGAACAGCAGGATTATTTTACTGTCTGTCACTTGTAGAGCTTTATAGAAAAGACCTTTATGAGTAACTCTATTTAAAAAAAAAGAAAAAAAAGTTAAATTGGAGATACAAACAGTAAAACATGTAGGTCCCACTCCACACAAAATTTGCATTCCAAAAGGCTTTATGGTGCATGAAAAATGCCAGCATTGAAAATAGAACATCTGTACAAATTAGTACATTTTTGATCAGCGGGTTTGTCATGAGAACAAATCCGCTGGACATGATGATGTAGAAACCGTAGAAAAGAAAACCTTAGGGTACACAAAATCATCTTACAAGGGTATTAGGAATGAGAAAGTTTTATAAGTACATACTTTATAAGTACATACTTTGTCTAAAACATGAGCAAAATACAATAGTACATGAACTAACGCATGCAGTTCAAAATCTATAAATGACTCCCTGGACTGTCAAGCTATTTTTTGCAAAGAAATGCTAGATAATTAAATAGGCAACACGAAAACAATGTCCACCATGAAGCTGCTACTAGATGAATTGTGGCAGAAATTTGAAGAAATCTGGTGCCCAACATGGGGCTGAACTTGTCCAATTCTCACCATCATTTGGAATGTCCAACTACATGCAACTGCTGCTGTGCTCGCGTGCGAACCCCTACTGCGGATTAGGGAGAGTGTACTGTAGACATCCACGGTTCTCCTCCAAAACACGTGGTGTGACCAGCTGCTTCTTTTCACACCACAGACTACAGCTGAGCTTGCGTAGAGTAGAGTCAGAGGAAGACCTTTCATATGGGGCCCTAACATGCAGTCCACGCACGTCTGATCGACCAGTGGGGGTCACTAGAGAGTGATGAAGCGCGGGTTCCTAACCGAGTGAACCCTCCAGCTTCAAAAACAGCTCCAGTCTGGGAAGAGTAACACCATGGTCAACAAGACTGGCTCCAATGAATATTCATACACTTTCACCCATTCGAGTGAAAATATTTTTTTTTTTTTTGGGGAGGGGGGGGCGGCCTACTCCCACAGTCCAATAATGCCACTGATTGGCCAGAGATCTACACTCACCTGGTGCGTCAGGTTTAAATCAGTCCCTGATTAGAGGGGAGGAATAAAAACCAGCAGTACTACTGGGCCTGAAGGGCAGATTTTAGTATCGCTGGCCTAAGCACTACTCCAAACTAACTGTGATTTACAATAACAAGAAAAGGTGCAAAAACCTGCACAAAACTAGGCTGCTGTAGTCCTAGACCCGAACAAAACAGAATTCAGTACAACAGCAGAGCTTGACTAAAAGAAGGTGGTACTCACTCACAAAAAAAAAAAATGGTGTTACCTTTTTCCATTCATGTCTGCGTGAGAGGTGATGTCTGGCTGTCCGTAATACACTCATTACTAATTTATCAAGCGTTTATGACCAATATAATTTTCTTATTCTTCTGCGGAGATGTCAGGAGAGGAGGAGGGGTGATGACAGAGAATGGAAGAAAGGCAGTAGTCAGAATGTAAAAAATTCTAAAAACCTCTTCAGAGAGCGACAAGCGGAAAGTCACGTTCGCGAAAAAGCGTGAATGCGGTAAAAAGGCCGCTGAGTGATTGCGAGGGTTCAATAGTAGCACCCTGACTGAAGAAACCTCTCATTGTGTGTGCAGCTGAAGAGTTAGAAAAAAAAAAAAAGAAAGAAAAGAAAAAAAGACAGAAAATACTCCCCGTACGAAACCAGGATGTTTGCAAAAGAAAAGACTGCGCAATTAAAGCCCTACAATCAGCCTGAATTGCTCTCTTACGTAGTAATAAGTGTCAACAAATTGGTCAGGTGTTCATTATGGTGGTGGATTGGGGAGGGCGGAGGGAGAGGGTGGGATGTGCTGTGATTAAACCCAGCCCCGCTGTCGTTTGTTCGCTCGCACGCTGTAGCGCCCCGAAGAACACCCGTTGGGGCTTCTGCAATGGAACACTTGGCAGAGCACCTTGGCCCCAAATTACATTATTCTATCAGCACTGCAGAAGATAATCAATCGTGACATATTATATCTAATCTTCATTTGCTTCCTGGTCTTTTTAGGCCGTCACAAGAAGCCAAAATGGCGTCGGATTTGGCGGAATAATCAGTAGCGTACAGTCATTGCATTCGCCGCTGGGTGGGGCCTCAATTTTATTACCCTTCTGGAATTTTAGACAAGATGCCATTTTCTCAAAAGAGTATGAAATAAGGGGAACAAATGCTCATGAAAAACTGTTCTGTGTGTCATCAGAGATAGCCAACAGGAATGGACATTCTGTTCACGCTGAGCCAATCAGCAGCGTTATATCAGGTAGTCCCAGCATACACACGACAGTTCCCATAATTCCCTTCTCTTCGCTGAGCTCTGCACCTCTTCCTCTGTTCCTGAGAGAAACAGATTGCGAGACCACGGACAGAGCAAAGCTTTGCCTTTTTCATGAGTCTTTTACCATAAGAGCCTCAATTCAATCATAATCTGTTCCTATCTTTGACTCACATATGAATGAAAGTGTTTTTCTTCATGAACACAGTTTGGTGAGTTCATTTTGGTGATTGCTGAACTGTGTTTATTTAAAAAAATAATAATACTTACATTCAATTGCAAGGCAAAGTTAAGGACAAATGTTGATTGAATCCAGGCTATTGTTCAGACACCTTTAATATGTTTTACACCTTTAAGTGTTTGCATGTTTAACAGTCTAATTGCTTCATGCAATGCCCACCATTGGAAAATAATTATATGTTTGTAGCATTTAGGAATATTATAGGAGTCTTATGAAAGCAAAAATAACCAATATGTTTTTTTAATGAAATTCCACTATGTGAATGCACATATGTATATAATGGTTATATATAAAAATATATTAAAAAAAATTGTCCATACTGAGACAACATAACAAATGCGTGATAAGTGCATTACAAAAAGAGCAATGCATGATAACTGCATGGCATTTTACAGAAACAAGTGAGTGTAGATATATGACTCCACTTTACCCACATGATGAAATTACTAATGATTCTTGTGAAGCCATTTGCATTTCTGCCACTGTAAACAGCCAAACGTTCAGTACTTCATAGATAACACAGGGAAGTGTACAATTTGCACGGCTAAATTTGTCCGAATTGTATGTCTCAGCAAACCGTTATACTCTTGACTCCACCTGCAATCGAATGTAATTATCACATTTTATCTCTCATAATTACACTACAATCTGCTGGCTACTGATTATAGCTTCAATTTATACATTGACATCAAAAGGACTAATAGTTCCAGTGGGCTTCACATCCCCAAGTCAGAATGACCCGGCATGAATGGGTAATATCTGGCTGAGGTGTTTAGGTGAAATTGGTTACATTCATTATTTATTTTTTTTCCCACTTTTTACCAAATTATTAACAATGTCATGACCTTAGTAAGCCTGAGGTGAGGGCACTGGTTTCAGTAAGAAATCTAAACCAGGATTTCTTTTTTGGAGAAAGAAGAAAATGAAGAAAGAGTGATAAAGTTGAACTGTAAGTGCTCATTAAAAACACCATTCTTCTCATGGCTCACACATTTTCAACAAATACATTTATTTAGTATTCATAATAAACCTGAAAAAGTCTTTTCATTAACTGAGTTTATAGGTCTTTTTTTGCTAGGACATTTGATACAAAAGTGTCATGTGTATCAAAAGTGATACAACACCAGCCTTGGACCAGGTGACGATCAAAAAACAACCTCTCCAACCTGTCCAAAGTATAAAACTACCTCTGTGGGTTTTCAGCCAATGAAAAATGCTGTGTGTGTGTGTGTGTGTGTGTGTGTGTGTGTGTGTGTGTGTGTGTGCACCAGAGGGCCTTGGATAAGGGAGCAGATAAAAGATGTTCCTGCTATTTATCGGTGCTCTTAACCTCCCTTTTAACCCCTTTGGTGCTAAATTTTGAGCGAATAATAAAAACCCAATTGCTTATATTTATTTCATTTGTTAACCTTTATCTGGCCTGAAACAGGACATCGGTGCAGGTGGCAACCTTTGCGGTACCGAGGAAGGATGACATCATGCCAGGCGCAGTTACTCAAACTTTTTTTGGCTTTAGATTCTGATTTTTTGGGAGCAGCTCTCAGACTCTTGGCTAAAGAGAGCAGGGAATTATGGGACGCTTAGGGACAATTTGCACAGACTTCCAGACTGATGGAATAAATCTAGCCTCACCAGATCAAGTGTAGGGTGTGTTTAAATAAGCTCAGCGTGAGGGTTAGACCTCACTAGATCAGGGGTAGGGTGTGTTTAAATAAGCTCAGCATTAGGGTTAGACCTTGTTAGATCAGGGGTAAGGTGGGTTTAAATAAGCTCAGCGTTAGGGTTAGACCTTGTTAGATCAGGGGTAAGGTGTGTTTAAATAAGCTCAGCGTGAGGGTTAGACCTCACTAGATCAGGGGTAGGGTGTGTTTAAATAAGCTCAGGGTTACGGTTAGGCCTTGTTAGATCAGGGGTAAGGCGGGTTTAAATAAGCTCAGCGTTAGGGTTAGGCCTTACTAGATCAGGGATAAGGTGGGTTTAAACAAGCTCAGGGTTAGGGTTAGGCCTTACTAGATCAGGGATAGGGTGGGTTTAAACAAGCTCAGGGTTAGGGTTAGGCCTTGCAAGATCAGGAGTAGGCTGGGTTTACACAAGCCCAGGTCCATCTCCACTGTTTTAAAGCATTGTACAGTAAAATACAGGTGCATACAATGTAGTAGGCCGAGCATGTGAATCAATGATTCAATATTGTAAATGCTAACAAAACAAAGGACAACCTACACAGGCCTGGATTACCTTTAAATCTGGTTCACTACAACACCAGTCTCAGAACTACATCCAACTGTGGTAGAGTGTACTGTCTAAATTACCCCTTCTGGGCTCGTAGGAACTCTGTTTGAGTTGAATTGACACTTACGGTGCTATTTGGGTGAAAACTGCACCTGTGTGTTAATGGAATTGCTGAATTTCTCCTGTGGAAATTGAATGTTTTTTTGTTTCTTTTTGTTGCCTCCCTCTGGTTTGATCATTTTGTGGTTTGGAATAAAGCTGTTTCCATCTAGAGTTAGCCGGCGTGTTAGCACAGGACTTTTAGTAATAATAATAATAATAATTTGTTCATATTTTTAACTCCCCTGGTCTACCTGCTAGAACTAGCTTATTGTGCCATTTCAGTGCTCTTACTAAAATGTTTGATGTTTGTTGAGAGTGAGACCATCTATATGTGTGTGTGTGTGTGTGTGTGTGTGTGTGTGTGTGTCCATGTGTGTGTGTTTGTGTATGCTTGTGCATACAGTACAGGATGTAAAATGCTCAGTCTGGTCACTTAGAGAAATGTAAAGAATTGGAATCCTTTCATGGTAATTATTATGTATACATTATTGTTGCCCTATTTATAAACAGGCTCATCTCATTTTACAGCCATAGACCTTAGTTTATATAAACCAATTATCAATCCAGCTGTAATCAGGATTGCATTACAACTGTTTTTTTCATTTTTAAAAAAATGCCCTGCTATCTTTGGTTTTCTTTGTGAACTGTTTGAGTTTATGCTTTCTCTAGCAGAAGAATTAGGAGTGTATTAGGAGCATCCAGCTATCTACTAGAATAATGTCATGTGGTCAAATGTGCACACGGGGAAAAAAATGTAAAGTGATTGATTTTGGTTTAATGCTTGCCTTATTGCATCAGTGTTCAATGTTGATAAGACATAATTGCATATGCTACTTATGGATTATTGCACGTTTGGTTGACTGGGATGGACCTGTTAGCTGAGGAGCATCACAGGTACATCACTGAAATTTAATTGAAATGGAGAAAATGTATTACGTCCCTTAAATAGCCTGATAAACTCAAAAAGGAATGTTATAATTGATTTATGAAGAAGTGTGAGTAAAATTTATAATAAAAAATAATTTCAAAAATATACAAATGATGAATCAGTACTTTAGGCTTATATCAACTAAGATGAAAATACGCAAACTAAATGATTTTAAATGAACGCACGCCACACCTTTGTACTGTAGTTGACACCATCATTTGCCTGTGGAGGCCTTTTTTGAGGCAACTCCCAGAGAAGTAGGTTAGGCTACGTATATCAGATATGATAAAGCTGCCAGTTCTCTTATGGCCTTCATGAACAAGCATTAGCCCTTTGAAGAGTAGAGTTTTTTCAGTGTTCTAGAACCAGTAGCGATTGTTACATCAGCATTAGAATGTTCAGTTCAGAACATTCTAATCGCATATTTGTGATCTTACAGCTTAATGGGTTGAATGGAAATGAAGCTGATAATCTGATTGGTCAGCCAAACCCTTGTCATACAGATAATTTATTCCTCTTAAAACCCACTACTTTACCTACTGCAATGCAGGTGTGCGACAGTCTCTGATATAATTGCAAAAATTGAGTTGGACACGCCTTAATTCAGGACTGCTATGAGTTACCGCTAGAGTCTGAAAGCTCTGTCTTGACTGTGAAAGTAGAACCCTCAGCATGTCATTGTATCTGAACAGACTCTTATTTATTCATTAGCTCATTACAATTCCCCGTGCTCCCGCCCCCACCCCAAGTCAAGCAGGGACCTGTGTGTTTCCACTTGAATACAGTGAAAATGACACAGCCTAACCCCCCCTTGTTGTTGTCAGAAGCCCTTGCAGTAATTTAACCCTTTAACGTCTTCTTAACTGAACATTCTAATGCTGATGTCACAATCACTACTGGTAACAGAAAGCAGTGGAGTTCCAGCTGATAGTTATTGTCCTACATACATAAACACTACTGATAGTTATGGTCCTACATACATAAACACTACTGATAGTTATGGTCCTACATACATAAACACTACTGATAGTTATGGTTCTACATACATATACACTACTGATAGTTATGGTCCTACATACATAAACACTACTGATAGTTATGGTCCTACATACATGAACACTACTGATAGTTATGGTCCTACATACATAAACACTACTGATAGTTATGGTCCTACATACATAAACACTACTGATAGTTATGGTCCTACATACATAAACACTACTGATAGTTATGGTCCTACATACATAAACACTACTGATAGTTATGGTCCTACATACATAAACACTACTGATAGTTATGGTCCTACATACATATACACTACTGATAGTTATGGTCCTACATACATATACACTACTGATAGTTATTGTCCTACATACATATACACTACTGAGAGTTATGGTCCTACATACATAAACACTACTGATAGTTATGGTCCTACATACATAAACACTACTGATAGTTATGGTCCTACATACATATACACTACTGATAGTTATGGTCCTACATACATATACACTACTGATAGTTATGGTCCTACATACATAAACACTACTGATAGTTATGGTCCTACATACATAAACACTACTGATAGTTATTGTCCTACATACATATACACTACTGATAGTTATGGTCCTACATACATATACACTACCGATAGTTATGGTCCTACATACATAAACACTACTGAGATGTAAACTGGGGGGGTGAGTGGGGGATCCTAGTTCAGATGCTGAAGAAAACAGTATTACATGTAAGGTATACTTAGCTTGTCCGTGCATACTGTATACCCTCTTATATAGTGCACATCCTGTTAGAGAAGTTCTACAAGGACACAAAAGGAGTTTTAGAAAGAAAATTTGTATCAGTCATGACATGATCAGATCAGAAATGACAGGGTAAATATATATCCCCCATGAATGAAATGCAAAAAAAAACACTGGGAAACGTAGGTATCAGGTTTGAAAACCTGATTAAAAAGCCCACAGATAGAGGCCTGAACTGGATTAGATTGGGCTAAATAAAGAGCAACTGAAGGAAACGTCAATACAAAAGGAAAGGTAAACAAAACAAATACAATGGGACATAAAAAAGCAGATTTCTTAATATGCAACAAAAATAGAAATAATTTTCATGCTTAGCCGTTTACTGTATGTATTAAGAGGATTGAATACCAAATATACCTGCTGTATACATAGTATGTGACACCTTCACTATAATATAATGTACCATCTTTTAAATAATTATTTCAATGTTCTAGAATAATAATAATAATAATAATAATAATAATAATAATAATAAAGGTGTTATACATGCTTCACAAGGGACTGATGAATACGTGCAGATTTAATGCACTCCAGTACAAGTGGCGCTAAGATGGCGGCTGACTTTGAAAAACACTTCCGAGAAAATTGTAAACACAATGTCACCATCACAGCTCCATATGAAGTGTGAACGGTGCCGACTGGTGTCGAGGAACACGTTTCCCTTTTTGCCACGCAAGGGCAAACGGCAGCAGAGAGGAGGGGGTGGGGAGGCAAAGACGTTTCCTACTTCCTGGAGGTCGGTTTCCCATCAGCCTGCTAATTCCCGTGTGCGTTGTGCGTACGCGGCTCCCTGCAGTTCACAGAGGGCAGAACGTCGTCCGTGTCAAGGCAAACTAGAGGAATGGAGTTAGCGGTAATTGAGTTCCGCGAGGGAGAGCCGCGCAGCGCCTCCGACATCGCCCGGTTCTTAATCTCCGACGGTGTAAATAACGCCCACAAACCTGTCGCCAAAAGGCGTTTACTAATCTGCATCCCTCCTCCCTCCCTTTCTCTCCGACCTGCACTCAATCTCTGACTTTATCAGCCGGCGGACGGAAGCTTCTGGAAGTCCTCTGAAGCTCTGCATCGACCGGCGTGTCCTTCTCCTGCCCCTCAGCTCTCCTGGACCGCACGCCATCGAAGCCGAGACGGCGAGCAACAAACGATCTTTTTTTTCCTTTACCTTCGACTCTACCGTGGAGATGTCTTGCATTTCAACAACGGGTTGCTCCTTGCAGCAGGTGTCCGCTCGGAACAATACGTCACTGCGCGTTCCTGCAAGCTTCTGGAGTTTTTAGTAAATGCAAAAACAACAACAACAACAACAACAACAAAAACAACGTCCCATTCACGCACTGTCGTTGCATTTTTAGCATGTCTGAAAGCGTCTGAAAGTTTTTAGTAAAAGCAAAAACACGAAAACAAAAAAAATAAAAAAACACGCAAGAAAAAACAATGTCCCGTTCATGCATCGTCGTTGCGTCTTTAGCGGTTGCCACGGCAAAGGTCACGTGATGCAATCAGCTCGTTTTCCGCACGGAAGGGCTTCCCCCCGCAGCCCCGGCGCAGGTCGTACGCTACCCGCCAAACGCTCGCCGACTCTTATGCCTTTATGACCTTACCGCCGTAGATAACACTATCAATTATTCCTGGCCGGGCTTTGACGGGTACGTTCATCTTCATAGCCTCCCATTTATGGCACAAAGTGCTTTTCAGGCCTTTTCATTTTCTCAAATCCAGCGCCAGGTTAGCGCTCCCCGCGGGTCTGACACAGAGGCAGAGGAAGCCGCTAATATTAAGTTTGATATCTCCTCTGTGCAGACACACACACACACCTCGCTGGTTAAAAAGGGATCTGGAAGAGAAGCTCGGCTCCGCGGATTCAGGCCGTAATCCACCGCTAACGAATGCCTCCCGATCCCTGCGTTTCCTTTGGGAATCTCTCTCCCGTGTGTTTCCTTTGGGAATCTCTCTCCTGTGCGTTTCCTTTGGGAATCTCTCTCCTGTGTGTTTCCTTTAGGAATCTCTCTCCCGTGTGTTTCCTTTGGGAATCTCTCTCCCATGTGTTTCCTTTGGGAATCTCTCTCCTGTGCGTTTCCTTTGGGAATCTCTCTCCCGTGCTTTTCCTTTGGGAATCTCTCTCCCGTGTGTTTCCTTTGGGAATCTCTCTCCCATGTGTTTCCTTTGGGAATCTCTCTCCCGTGTGTTTCCTTTGGGAATCTCTCTCCCGTGTGTTTCCTTTGGGAATCTCTCTCCCATGTGTTTCCTTTGGGAATCTCTCTCCTGTGCGTTTCCTTTGGGAATCTCTCTCCCGTGCTTTTCCTTTGGGAATCTCTCTCCCGTGTGTTTCCTTTGGGAATCTCTCTCCCGTGTGTTTCCTTTGGGAATCTCTCTCCCGTGTGTTTCCTTTGGGAATCTCTCTCCCGTGCGTTTCCTTTGGGAATCTCTCTCCCGTGTGTTTCCTTTGGGAATCTCTCTCCCGTGGGTACGGTTGACGGTTTTGTGGTCTGGCCGCACCGCGCGGTCGGGTTGACCTTAGTTTGATGAGGTCATAGTACTCTACAACATCCCAAACTAAGAGTGTTAGTCCACCTTCGCTTCAAAAGGCTTGTTTTGTTACCCAAAACTGTACAATCTAATGTCGTGTTCGTTGAGCCTTTTACCTTTGCTTAATCCACTCAAGGCCTTTTTCTGTCTGCTCTACAACCCATACGTAGTACAGCTCTCTGTATAACGATCGTTTCAATTCAATTAAATTTTATTTTATAGCGCTTTTTGCAGAGAACTGTATTAAAAAAACACTGTACAGAGAAACAGAAGGAAAACTCCCCAGTGGGGAGAGAAACACAAAAAACTACCTGAGGGGAAGAAATCTCGGGGGGAACCTCGCTAGAGAGAGGGGAGCCCATCCTCCCCTAGCTGGCCCTGTTTAAACTAAAGGTGGAATGGATGGTAACAAAATGTAACGTAACAAATGTTTCGCATACTTTAAAATTGCCAACGATAAGCCCGACTCAAATCTACAGCTTCATATATTCACATGCAGCGAGTGGTTAGGACAGTTTCCATTTTAAACCATGTAAAAACCCAAAGGGCTAAAAGAACATGCTATTAATTAAACGTGATGATATGTGTTAAAGATGATGATATTTTTAGAGTGATACCTTTGTTCTGGAAAGGTCAGCGGTGAAGTTAAATAGAGCCGGTTGTGCTTTTTCTCATGTTCTGGGAACGTCATTATCAATCCTGCTATTTAATTTGTAGACTTTTCTGTAGTTTTCTTTTTTTTTTAACCATCCTCCCATTCTACCACCTCAATGGTAAGTTGTTGGACATTATGTGCGAAATTACTCAATTAAAATCTATTTTTGTGCTTCCATATGTTCCATTTTCCATTTAAAGATACATTTTACATTAGTTTTAACTGTAATGTATAGAGCTATGTCAAACTGGAACAAACTACCACTGTATTGAACCCAGATTACCAGTAAGATCAGCAATTATTCAGAAAGAAATCAGTTTAGGCTACATATGATATTCTGTATGTGAAGGTTTATTATATTTGTTGTGCTAACTTAGGTAATTCTTCACTGTGCATTAGTATTACGTGTCTAGTATTTGTTTGCTTTAACTATTTACTGATAAGATGACATTATGAATGTGAGAGAACAATTTATTGTCTCTTATTTTTATTTAATTTTGTTGTATTGATATTGTGGATTGTATATAATGTGATTAATTATATATTAATTAAGTATATAATTGTTTGAATGTCTTGTCTTTTATGTGGACCCCAGGAAGAATAGCTGAGGTAATAACTAATGGGGATCCTAAATAAACTAAACTAAACATTTAGGTAAAACCTAACCCTTTCTTTTTCTTTAAATAAGATTTCGATTCACTAATCTATCCCACACATATACTACTTGCTCATACTTTGTTGTCAGTTGGTTTCATTTCCCTTGAGACGAGCGAAGATAAATGAGCTCCTGTTTGGACTGATTCTCCTAAACACAATGTTTGTTTTAATCATCAACATTCCTTCATGGAACATCTACCAGCTGTAAAACAAGGAAAAAAGTCTCAAAGCAAAGATACAGAGATTTTTACAAACAAAAAAATGGTGAATTGTAAGGATGCGTGAAAAATATCAAAGCTACATTTTTAAAAAAGTTTTCTTTTGCATCTACCACAACCCCCCCCCCAACCCACAAGGGACCGTGTTATATTATCATCCACAGCATGTTACACAGTAGGGGCAAATGCAATCCAGCTGGTTATTCCTCCTGTTTTCACATGCATCCATCCATCCATCCATTCTAGATTCTGGAACATTCCTTTAGAGGAGATTTTAAATGTACCTTTTTTGGAATGTATGATGCTCGCATCCAAATCGAGTTAAACTACTTTTTTTGTTTTTGCAGAGTATTCTTTTGTACAGCTGGATATATACAGTGAAGCAATTCCTTGTTCGAGGTTACAAAGGCAGTGCCCTACGTGGAAATCGAACCTGCAACCTCTTGCTCGACAGCCCAGATCCATAACCATTAAACTACAACGCTGCACTAAGTACCCCCCTCTCCCCAATTCCCAAAGTTCCTACCCTGACCTCCACACCCAATGCCCCCTTCCCAGCATACCGCTGTCCACCTCATGTGCACTCTCAGAGATAAAGGCACAGTGCAGGTACATTTTTCTTCTTTAAAGAACAAATTTCCCAAATGCACCCTGAAAGTACAATAATGTTCTACATGAGTACTAATAAGTACCTTCTCGAGCAAAAAATGTATTATGTATCACTGGCTAGAGGTACAATGATATGTAACTATAGGGTACCACCTGACTGACAAGCTTTTTAGGTTATTTTCGTACCTTTTTCTTCTGAGAGTGTGTGCATGCCCACCCATACTCTGGTCTCTCTGTGCTTAGTGGGGGATCTCATGATGAATGCTTATGGGCTCCTGAACATTCAGCGAAACATTTTATTGAGCGTTTATTTTTTAGTTTCGTTTTTCATTACACGCATGCATCCACAATTCCAATGCGTATACAGCAACATGACATCAGCAGTGATAAAAATATGCTAATTTTAAAAAATAATAAAATGTCACCCTTGATTAAACCTATTACACAATATTCCACACACAGACAGAGGGCTGTACCCTACGGAACAGGGAAACTTTTAAATATGTTACCGGGGAAACAAACTGACAAACCGAGGGCTACAATATATATAATACACATTTTAATGAAACAGGACTTAACTACACCTTTTCCAGGCCTCAAATTCACTTGACACCTTGGGACAAAGAGAGTAGGCAAACAGCAACATGCCAGTGCAAATCTAACACTGCTGGTGTACTTTTAACACCCTAGGGTGTTAAATGTACACCACCGTTTTTGCAGTGCAGAATCACCGACATACAGCGTATCCTCGAGAACAGACGTGAGGAGGCTTGGGGTGAAATAAAGTGTAGGGGGAGGTGGCACCCAGGTGAAAATAAGAGCCTTTTTTAAAATTATTTTCCAGATGAGAGTCTTCCACCAGGAAAATCGAATAAATAATGCGGTCGGCACTCCGCTTCTCCCGACTCGTCTCCTGGGGCGGTACGGCGGGTCGATTTGCATGCCGTCCCTCCCGTTCTCGCCCGGTTGCGGCTCTCGTCCCGTTTCCTCTGAAGAGGGTGCGATCCTCCAATCCGGCGCCATGGTAACCTGGAAACGCACTCGCTGTGATGAATATACATTTCAGCGTGATTTCCCACATGCATTGATCATGTTTTTTCCGGGCCTCCAGCTTAGCTCTCCTGAACGGGCCGCGCACCGCCGTTCATCCCCTGTCTCTCTGCCTCCCCGTGGGGGTTCAGTAACTGCTGTCCTCCTGGGAAGAGTGTCCCCACAGGTTTTCTCTCAATAAGGTGAATAATGAGGACAACAGATCGTCCACTTTCCTTTTATTAAAACGAAGCCACTTGTCGCCTGGTAACCAGTTCAGTCCTAGAAACTTAAAAAATAAAAATCTAAAATTGCTAAAGATTCCCGTAAGGCAAATTTAAATGAAACGGTCAATTTTTGGAGCCACTGGTTGGACAGTTCCACAGATTTCGCCTCGTGGAATTTTTCCTAGGCGTAGGTCGACGCACGCACGCACGCACGCACGCACGCACGCACGCACGTGGGAGACGGGCGGTGAATCTGCCGGGTGACAAATCAATCCTGACATCTCCATTTCCTGTCGAGCTGACATCAAGACCCTCATCATATTTTTGACTAAATTAATCTACCTTTAAGAAACCCTGGCCTTCCAGCCGTTCCCTTTGATGTATTCGAAGTGGCGTGTGCAGTTAAAACCGGAGCTTCTAGAACAATGATGAGGTGGAGGAACGCCAGAAAAGACTGAAACAAGCCACAATGAAGGCTTGCTTTGCGTGATTCTGTACTCAAAAGCAGACATTATATGGAGGAATTTTCATTATTTGTTAAGTTAAATGTTACATTTATTTAAAGTACACTCTTGTAAAGAACAATATGGGCCTGATTTACTAAGACCTTTAGCATGTGCAAGATCTTTTAGCACACGCAAAAGCAATAACATGAACAATGATTGGTCATTAGTATATGTTTTACACCAAGCATTGATTGTGTTATTAGTTTTCAATTCAATTCAATTCAATTTTATTTGTATAGCGCTTTTTACAGAGAACTGTCACAAAGACGCTGCACAGGGAAACAGAAGGAAAATTGAGCAAAAAAAAAAACCAGGCCTTAGCCCCCAACCAGCAAAATGAGGTAAAAAAAATAAAAAAAATAAAAAATAAAATGTGCATGTGCTAAAAGGTTTTGCACATGCTGAAGGTCTTAGTAAATCAGGCCCTGTATGGTTCTGTGTGTTTTACCACCAGGAATGCAGGTTTTTATTAATTCTGGTCTGTATCATCATTAAATTATGCATCACGAGCTCTGTCAGTGCTCAGTGACAAGTGCTCAAAGACACAAATAATTCCAAGTAATAGAAAAATGCAATTTGATTTAAATTGCAAGACTTTTGTAGACACCGAACATTAGGAGGAATGCTTTTTAATGACAAAGTTTACACAGAAAGCCGAAAGCCAGCGATTGGGAAATTGACTTTGAGAGCAACTTTTTGAAAGGAAAATGGAATAGTTTTGGATTCCGGTTTCACCAATCACACCGCACGCTCGTAGTCAGGCTACGACAGTAAATCTGCATTTAGAGGGCGAAATTAATCAGACATTACAGGCTCTTTCCGCAACACTGCAAGACATGGAAAGACAGATGTAGGTTATTTATATATTTATGCGATTTTAATGAACTGGAAGAACCATTTTTCTATTGTTTGATTATGATGCAAATTTGCATGATACCTGTTTGTCATTGTCTCACCTCTAACTTCGACCGCCATTCCAGTTCGACATTCTCCACGGCAACAAATACCATAAACACAGTTGCCTTCATATCCAAAGTTTGTTTTAATCTTGTTGGACCTACAATCATCTATCTTTTTTTTTTAATTGATCAAGATACCACTAGCACAAGCAAATTCAAAACAAGTGCACCGATTTGTAATCATTTGGAGGATTTTTATTATTATTATTATTATTATTACAACAACAGAGGAGTGCAGTTGAGATTAAGATTACTAAACTATGAGTGACTGGTTCTGTAAAGGAAACTAAATATGAAAGAGC
>CM056386.1:20978218-21220769 GCA_029718625.1 Synaphobranchus kaupii
GTTGGTTTCGGTTACAAATAGCCTATAATTTTGGATAGTTTTTAGTCATTTGGCTGTAGAATCTTACAAGCTCTGGCAACCCTGTGCCCCACTCTTGCAGTGCCATGTCACATGTTGTTTTTGTTGCGAAGCTGCGGCTCATTTTTTTAAAACGAAGCTTCACGTCATATTCACGTGACCAAAATGTTTGTGTACTTCTTGAAAAGTGGGCATATTTGGCTAGAGCCGATTTACGTCATATCTGCGTCGGACTGCGTCGGGCTGCATTGGAAACTGTCCGAGATGGCCGAAAAATCGGTGCTGCGTGAACTAAGGCGGAAATGACAACAGAAGGTTAAGCAGGCGCCTTTGCCAGGCTCTCAGGCGCCTTCATCAACATCGCCGCACCTTCAAACAAACCAACAACAGCATTAGTTAGAGAGCGAGGAGAGATAGGTGTTTTATCATGACACACATGGATCATTTCACAATATCGCCACCTATCTCGGCGTACCCCTCCCTATGTGTTCAAACACAGGTATAAGGGCTATTTATTAAATCCTACAATGTAATAGCAGTACTTTCCTCTTTCCCTTATCTGTTCTCTTTTCTAATTTCACAATTAATATTTATTCTGTTTTTTCTTATTATTGCTATATTTTAAAATATTTTTTAATATAATGCAATCCTTTATTGTTCTTCAATTAATGTGATTTTGTGAATATAGTGAATATATAATAAAGTGAGCTTCTAGCATAAGCCCTGTAGGGTTTCCAAACTCTCTGTAAATTACTTTGTGTACTTGCATTTGTTCTTTATTTGTGCAAATAATAAATAAATACATAAATAAATATAGCTGCAAGCAGCGATTCCCGGGGTCCAAGCAGTATAAGAAACAGTTGGGACACATGGAGACAGTCAACCCAGAAAGTATGTGGAGGAAAGGAGGGGAAGAGACAAATTGAGAAAAGGAGAGAACTACGAGGCGTTTTTGGGACAGCTTATCTACTTCTCTGTCATAAAAGTTGTTGTTGACTATTGATTAAAGGGATAGTTCACCCATTTTGAAAAATTTGCATATTGTTTTACTTACTTACTTTTAAAATATTGTTTTACTTACTCCCGAAATAGTATGTAAGGTTGTAGTGATAGCTACAACACTGAGACCAGGACAGCATCACTACAGCCTTACATACTATTTTGGGGGTGAGTAAAACTATATATAATTTTTCTAAATGGGTGAACTATCCCTTTAAGTAGCCCTATCATAACTTTTGCTGATGCAGAGCCCTCAAATACTCCGATAGATAATCACAGATCATAAACATACATCAGCCTATTTAAAGGGGCACTATGCAGGATTTTTAGCCTTGCTGTGGTCCTGTATTTACATTCAAAAAGTCTCCTCCTCTTTCTAAACCCCACCCACTTTGAGGTAGAAATTGTATAGTAACTTACGGGCAAGAAACATGCAAAAAACATCAAACGAAGATAAAATTAAACTAACATTTTTAGCCATGTGTATTGTTCTATATGGATGGTAAAAGTAATTGGGCAGTGTTATAACAATTAAATAAAAACATTTAAAATCATTTTGAAGTCCTCAGCTCCCCAACATTGACCCCTGCTTCATAATGCATGCATTCATATACTGAAGGCTACGTCACTCTGGATAAAAGTGCCTGCTAAGTATCTGGCTCAACGTTACTACAGTCCTCGACAAACGCAGTTGTAATTGGAGATTCTATGTTTGCAACGTAAATGTTGCCAGTGGTTTCAAGGATTTTAATGTGGTTTCAAGGATTTTAATGTGTACCCTCCTGTTTTCCTGGTGCAAGAGTGGATGGCATAGGCAACCTCCTGTGATCATTAAAAAACATAATGTAATCATTAATGCAGGTAGAAATTACACCAGGTTGAGAAAATCTGAAGTTTTAAAGTATGATTTTATTTCATTATAGGCCTATAACTGTATCAAACCCATTTGCAAGCTTGTGATTTCAGGACCGGTGGTGTGCTTGTTCAGTGTCAAAATTAGCAGACCATATCTTGTCTATCATAGCCAGCTAAATACCATTGTAAAGTAAATGACTTTTTCATGAAGATATTTGCATACAAATATTATTTATTTTCTGAAATGCAACGTAATTGTAACGTTCCGTTCCCTTCCTGTCCGTTTTTCATGTTTTACCCTTTCCCCCCGTGTCATGTTGGATTCCCTTCGTCCGTGTTTTCCCCGTTGCTACAGGCTGGGCGTGCCCCCTTCTGTTTGTTTCACTCTGTTCCCCCACTTCGGTTTCAACCTATCTCTTTTCCCTCTTGTGGCATGCATTCCTCACCTGTAATTAATCAATCACCCTCGGTTACATTCCTCACGCTTTCGTTATTGGTTTCAATTTCACTCCCCTACTTAAACCCCCGACTGGCTGCTATTCAGCGCCAGTTCGTTAACGTACTTCGTTTGTCTGCATCGATGCACAAATTTCAAACATCGATCTCTATTTTTCTGGGCTCCATTCAGTTTTTTATGCCAACATACGAATGATGTGGTTTAAACCGAAAAGATGATACCCAAGCTTTACAACAATATGGTTGCGCTAGAATAAATCAATCAACGTGACGGACGGGGTTGAAAAAAGTCAGTCAGGCGCCATCGTCTATTTTTACCAGTCATTAAGTTTGTTTTAATGTTTACCCATTTTATATCGTATGTAGGCTATGTCAGTATTATAGCATTTTAATTGTAACTAATATAAATATATTCATAATAAAAATTATTAGGTTGAAGTATGACATGAGCCTACTGTTTTCCTGCACTGTCCTTGCTCAGCTAGTGTTGCAAATAAAATTGGGGCCGATCAATTGCCTTTAAAATAAAGTGCAGAACATGTTTATTTTAAAGAACCATTTCAATTCTAGCTTGTTCTAACGATAGCTGAACAAAAAGCTAAATTTGTGACACGACAGAGTGATGCAACTCCGATAACTAGAAGAATCTAAGCTAGAATTAATTGGAAGATCTTTGTCAAGGCGTCTATCTAACCATTAGGGTATCAATCCAAATTGGCTTCAACACTGAAAATTGAATGTAACAGAAAATAGTTTTTTGTGAAGAATTCTTCCTTACCAGTATTTGGATAAAAGGCTGCTTTCCATATGAAGTTATGCAGAGGTTTACAATGGACTGATTTTTTCAATTTCATGTTGGATACATTTGTTTTGATTTATGTCTACACAATAAAAAATAATGTAGCCTATAACTGTTTAATGTTTTTGGAGGTATTATGCAGTCAAGTTGCAGAAAAGAAATCAAATTAACTAGAAGATCTTGATGCATAGAGAATAGTTTGTTAATCGAATCACAGCCCCAATAATCAAAATCGAATTGAATTGTGATTACCACCCCTACTGCATAGTGCACCTTTAAAGTTGCAAAACAGCTTCTATGTTTCAAGTACAAGTATACGCAAACATAACAATTTACTGTAATTCAAGCTATACTTTGACAGCCTACGACATTCTATTGCCAGTTAATTGAATCTCATAGGGTCATTCAGAAATATTTCTGTAGATTAGTGAAACAAATTTTTCACTTTATATTATCCAAGTTATTGTTTCCCAATGGTCATATTATGGCAGCGTTATAAGGTCATATAAGGTCAGGGATTACATACACAGATGCATCTTCTTGGTTTTGGAATAGGACAGAATAATAATTGTATGTCGATAATGAATTATTACCTTCTTAAGGGCTGTGGAGATGTATGACATAAATAACACTCCAGACACTATGTGATTCAAAACTTGAATTATTATTTTTTTTTAATACTTCCCTCTCTTTCTTTTGAATCACATAGGAGTGTACTCAAATGCATAAACACAATGGGTAATGGTAATGGTAATTCACAAATGACACATAAAAAATTGAAAATAATAAAAAACACACAAAATGTGTCAATAAAGTAATAAAAGTCCTAGCTAGGTTGCAGCATGTTATTCAGTCTAGTTGTGTACAACAACCCGCCAAAGTTTTGAGCTAAATATTAAAGCAACATTACTGTAGATAGATGCACCCTGATGCTCATTGAAGGAGCAAAACCTTGTAGACATATTATCGTAGATGAATATGTCCAGATGTCCTTCATTTATAAAGGAGCGCTGTCCTCAGTATTATTGTTGCAGAATTTATCCTGATGCCTCTTTATTTATAAAGGAGTGATGATAAAACCAAAAAAAATGGAGCACTCTTACTTAAGATTGGTTGAACGATGATGAAATTGTCCCGCTCAGCGTCACAACTAGAAGCGTCCAGGCCAGCATGCACATTCACAGACCAGTATCTCTTCCCATGCAGACAAGTCACTGCAAGCTATTTCAAAAATTATGATTTCAGACACAATGTAGTTGGCATTTACACACAGCAGTACTAATAACTATGCATATAAAATATTTCCGAAACAAACGGAGCAGCAGCTTATCGCTTCTATCTCCTATCTCTTATCTATCTCTTTATCTCGTATCTCTCTGACAACACCCAAGATGAATGACTCAAATAAATGCTATAATAACAGTACAAATGTGAATTTTTTAATTAAATCAAAAGAGCCAAGGGCGTAGGAGTGGTTTGGCATCTGTGGGGGACACTTCAGTGGTAGGGGGGTCCAGGGGCATGCCCCCCCGGGAAGAAAATCTTTGAAAAACAGAACTTAAATGCTAATTTCTAGTGCCTTTTGAGAACAGTATTTATTAATCTGATGTTAAAAAAATTATAACGTAAAACAAAAGCACTCCAAACGAGCTAACAATAACCTACTGCAAATCTTTAAATAAAAATAATTTAATCGGTGCTCTTAAGTTAAGTTATACTTTATTGACCCCGTGGGGTAATTTATCCTCCGCATTTGACCTATCCTAACTGCTTAGCAGCAGTGGTCAGCCATAGTGCAGAGCCCAGGGGACCAACTCCCGTTCTGATGCCAGTGCCTTAGTCAAGGACAATGGCAGGAGTTTACCTAACCTTACATACATGTCTTTGGTGTGGGAGGAAACCGGAGTTCCCGGAGGAAACCCACGCGGACAAGGGGAGAACATGCAAACTCCACACAGAGAGGACCAGGACCGGGATTCGAACCCAGAACCTCTTTCTTGCGAGCGCAGCACCGCCTTGCCACCGCTCTTGCAAAATCTCCCTCCCTCCCTTTCTTTTCTCATGTCGCTGGATCACATGCTCAGTGGCGTAATTTCAGCAAACAGTAGGGTATGGCAAGTAAGCTGGGGGGTGAAATGCTCGAGCGATTAAAAAAAAACGCCTTTTAAATAGTGGATTTTGGTGACTTCTAAAGAAAGATTATTCTAAAAATTATCTATCATTAGTTGTAAACTAATCGCGATTAGCATTTAGCTATCTAATGTGGTAAAACATACTAAACAATGTATGATTAGCTAGGTTGACAAACATTCTTGAAATGAGCAAAAAACAAGTTAGTTTCGGAGACATTAGTCTCTGCTCTATGCACTTGCTAGCTGGGTAGCATATGTAGGCGTAGCTCATTTTTCCTATTCCCTTCTTGCAGCAATAAAAAACAATTCCCACATTAGACTAATGTTAATTAATTATACACTTCATTTTTTTAAGCAAGATTTTCAGGACTCAACTGTAAAGTTTTGCTGTCTGCTAGCTAGCTAGCTGCTGGTCAACTAACAGTTCGCTAGCGTTAGCAGTTAACGTGCTGGCGAAAGTGATTCGCAGAACCAAATGCCAATTCTGAGCGAATGAGCGAAATACTTCAACAGTAGTAGCATAATGGGTAAGCCTTAAGCTTATTGCTAGTGTAGTGTTTTGCCTGACTTTAACTGGGACGGGGGATAGGGAAGGTGTGATCTCCCTCACCAGGCAGAGTAGCAGGACAGTAGAGAAGTGGTGCCCGAATCGCCTTTGAAACCGGAGGCTAGGGTATGGCATGAGCCATACTATGCCATACCCAAATGACGCCACTGCTGAATTATTATTAGATATTATTCTGTTTCTATTTAAATACTGGGTTGGGTAACGTTACTAACGCTAGCTGAGTTAGTCAACACATGATAACCAAACATTAACGTTATGCATTATCGCATTAGCCATCATATACATCAACACTTTTAACATCGGTTAGACCATCATCCCACATTTGATTTCTAGCTAATGTTAGTTGGAACACAAGTGACCCTAGGAACTAAATAAAGTTAATGTGCATAAAAATGCACTTGCTTCTGGGTGGTTGATCTTGTTTGAGTAGGCTATGGTGCCTAGGCAAGATAAGCTAACTCAACAGCTAGCAACGAACAAATGGCTCGACTGGCCGCAGCAGGACGTTTCATCAGTAGCGTAACTGTGCCTAATCTCGCCACTTTTTCACAACTCCTGCCTTTAAAAACACATTTTTAAAGAAAGCAAAGGCACAGGTAGAGTCAGCCTTTGCCCCGTTTTCCAATGTCACTTACTGACCACCAAACTCGATTACTGTATTTATACTAGTTTGTTGTTTGTATTTTAAAATGGACTCGATAGACAGTCTGTGCTGCTTCTGTATTGATTCCGCCTGTGGTCCCAATCTCGCCATTCCATGAGCCCAAACTCGCCACGTAATTAATTCAACGAAAATACGCCGGTTTACACCACAGAAAAAAAAATTACGAAAGAACTAGACTAAATATATTTAGTTTGAACTATTACTTGTTCAAAATGTCCAGTTTTATAATTATATTCCAATATTTTTATGTGTAACTATTATGATTGGGGTAGGGGGGTAGACCTACTTGGAAGGAGGTACCCGTCATCTTTTGATTACCACCACCAGTGTGATTGTTACCATCTAGTAGCAATCAGGACCACTATAATTTAGATGCAACACTAAATACGAATATATTAAATGTTGAACCTATAACTTTATGATAATGAGCAACGTAGTCTTCATTATACAGCAATGCTACATGGGCCAAGTAAAAATGTAAATTCATGAAGTGATGGCAAAAGAGATACAGAAGGCATGTGTCAATCCATGTGCACAAGCTAATATTTATTTAACTGAGCTAAAAGGAGGCCATCCTGAAACTAATTTGAGTTTAACTCAAATTAGTTTCAGGATAAAGCATAAATATTGTTAAATATGGTTAAGCTTAAAACAGTGGTTCTCAACCTCGGTCCTGGGGGCGCCTTGTGTTTCCTGGTTTTCTTTGCAATCCCAGAATTAACAAGCTGGGAATTGTTATTAACTAGGTGCCTTTCATGTTTAGAGGGATTATTTACCCTCTTAAGCAACATTATGCTTGCAATAGCTATGCATGCCATGAAGAAAAAGTCTAATATTCACATTGTGCTATATTATAAACATCTACAAAAAGAGAGGTAAAAAAAAAAAAGTTTAACTGATCAAATTAAATACGGAGGAGAATCAATAGGCTCCTAATTGGTGAAATTGTGGACATCTAAAACTAACAATGTGGTAATGAAGAATTCAAAGACAATGCAAATGATAACAAGCCAAACCTTCATTTTGTTAATAAGTTTACGGAAAAAATTATGAAGGCATCTAAACACATGTTCAACTATCTAATTAGGAGCCTATTGATTCACCTCAATCTTCAATTTCATGGCATGCATAGTTATTTCTGACCATGTGGCTAAAATCAAACAATAACGGTAAATAATCCCTCTAAACATGAAAAGAACCTAATTAAGAAGAATTTATTCAAATTCTGGGATTACAATTGTGCTTGGAACAAAAACCAGCATACACAGAGGGCCAGGGTGTGAAATTAACACCAGCCACCAGTCAAATGCTGGTAAAATTTTGATTGTGGCTGGTAAGATTTTTACTCGAGCAGCCACTTTGGCTGGTAATGAATCACGTTGTGTTGTATTGTAAAAGGTAATGTGGCTGGTAAAATGTTCAAAATGGCTGGTGATTTTTATACTCGACAAGCCACTCTGGCCAGTGGGTGAAAAAGTTAATTTCATACCCTGCTGGGGGCCCCCTGAACCGAGGTTGAGAACCACTGGGTTAAAATATGAGAATGAGAGAAAGATAAGATGGTAGTCTACTGATAAACCTTTTACAGTGATTTCTGATTGATTGGTTATGCCTACTCCCATGCAGTAGGGGGAGATTTGCGGTACTTTTCCTCATTAATGGAGGTATGTCACAGGCCGACAACACGGCTTCCTACAACACCTTTACTGTTGTAACCGAGAAACAGGGTACCAGAAATGCCACAGTAGCGTGGTGCATACAACCCCACTATCTTAACAGTTTGTGCATGAGCCCGAGTTACGTGAACTCCTGAGAGGTTATGTTTAGGGGTTGTGGGTGGGGTACGGGAATCACAAACTCACAAAAATCAGGGGGTCTTTGAATTCGACATATACTGTATCTTGGTTATGACTTTGTAGTACATTCCGGTTTGTGTGCTCCCTTCAAACCACGTCTTTACCCAGAGGTGTGAGCATGGACGCCTGGCCAATCCTAGCGCTTGGATGCAGGGCGTGTCTTGCCAGGAAAAGCAGTGGGACGCATGACGTCATATCCTACTACCGTCACACGTGATGTTTTCGGCCTATCACAGCCCTAGCTCATGCATACTAATGAGATACCATTCTGCTGTTGTAACCGAGAAACAGGATACCAGACATAGCTCCATTAATGACAACAATTGATGAGGAAATGGAACACCCTGGCAATCTCGTGATTTCTCTCCCCCTTTCAGGTATGATATAATCTGTAATACTATTAATGCAGTCAAAACGGAATGGTACGCCTTTTGTGAATGTTATTACGTTACCCGAGTAGATGTAAAATATTCTTGTGAAGTTAGCTTTCTGTCCAAGAGACTCACTGGTTCCCCTCTTCTTTGCCACAGCCAGGGCAAAAGACAAGAGTGGCCTTGGTGTGTGTAAACCCCGGTCTTGCACTGTAAATTGCATGACCAACACCTCATCTGCCTCTGATAACTTTTTAGGACGGCCCTGTTGACGGCCCATGGTGAATATATCTTTAAATAGGGAAAAAGTAGCTCTCAGAATCTCTCCACAACAATCATCTATGATTTGATAAAGTAACTGGAGAAGATGAGCTTTGGTAGAAAAAAGTACATTAAGTAATTCCCCAAATGTTTGTATTAAATAATGACTTAATTCAATACCACGTTTGTGAACACTATCTAGTAGATACATTTCACATTGCATTACATCATTAATCCTTGTTTTACAACAAACAATTTTGAAAGTAAATATCTTTCACATTTGATTAAAAATAACCTTTTTTTTTTTTTTTCCAAAATGCATTTTTCATATGAATGAAATTGTAATAGTGTTATAGGTTGTTAATAAATCTGTGAGTTTAGTACCCTTATTATTTTCAAGTGACAGATCATATGTCAGAGCCAGGGCATCTCTTGAGTATATTCAAATGAGCCTGCGCTGAAGGTTTAACCCTGCCCATTACCAAGTACCCCTGTCGCAATAGCTAAAAGCCAGATTAAGTCATTGACTGTTTATATTTAAAGAGCACAATCCCTAGAATCTTATTTGTCCCATTTTAACTGATGTCCCACTTTTTCTGACTTCACCCTATAAGTTTATGGAGAGTATTTATTTCTTGAATGGTAACAAAATATTCTTGACATCGGAATCATGCAGAATTGATTAATTAACCAAATAACCAATACATAATATGTGATTTTAATCAATCACTTAATAAATTATTATTGTATTCCATTTATTAGTTTGTGATTTGCTCATAAAAATGTCATGGCAACAACATAAACAAATTCATCATGACCCAACAATATAGCGCTATGATGAGACAGAAGCGCTTCTAACGAGATTCGACAAGGAGACATTTCCAAAACGCGAAAATGTAGCCTACTTGCCCAATGAACCAATAGGTTCAACTCATGTTGGTTTAGTCTAGTCTATTTCGGCTTCCTTAGTTGCTCAGTTTTTTTTTGACAGCCTCAGTAATGAACACAGACGTTTGTTTTCTGAGGAGACAGGAAAACCGTGAACATTGTTTGTGTCGCTTCATATTAAATTTCTATCGCCAATTGAATTCTAATGATGAACATTAAGATCAACGTGGTCTATAGATTTACATACCTCTCTTAACATAAAAAATAAGTCAATCCTCATGAAATCCACAGATCTTACAGTTAAATGTTTCAGCTTCAGAAAGACCTTACGTTTTTGAATGGTGTTCAGTGTGTAACGCCATGATGGATACAGAAATAGCGCCTCCAGCGAAGTGGCGAGTTTGGGATCAGGTGGCGAGATTAGGCGCAGCTACGCTACAAAGTTATAAAACGGATATCGTAATAATAACGATTATGTAATACGCGATATCTTTGCTGTCTAACTATGTTATATCTTGTAATGTTAAGGTTACCGTTTTCATTTTTCTATCGTCTCATCGCGAATCAACTAACTTAATCCATCCCACCAGCAGGTTACTTTGCGTGTGGGTAAGAGAGATAGAGGGTGGGGTGGAGTAGTTACGTTTTACACATGGCGACTCGCCTTCTTCAGACCTGGGGCTATAGCCCAATAGCCAGGGCCTAGGCACGCCGATGCAATTAATAAAACATTTATAAAAACATGTTCCTCATAAACTGTAGCATGAAATAACAGTGAGGCATTGATAGTAATTCAACAGAAACTATGAACGGACGGACATTGTTTTTTACCGAACTAGTAGTAAACTGCGTCATACAATTAGCAAGCACACTTTTAGCATGCTAGCAAGCGTCGCTTTCATCAGTGCAGTTTTTAAATGAACCAAAACATAAATGAGCTTACCAATTTCCTAAATTGTGGTTTCAGACACGATGTAGTTGGCAATTACACACAGCAGTAGCCTACTAATAATCATACATATAAAATGTTCTGAAATGCAACAACATCTCTCTTCCTGCTTGTGGAAACTAGTAGGCTACATTGATTAGCCTACAGCCCGCGCGACGTCCTGGCGTAAAACAGGATGACTGCCGTAGAGCACTGATCAACTACTGAACAAAAGACTTGTGTGACTTCATTTAAGTAGAAATAAGTGCATAAAGGTGGCCTACTACGAAATGCATCGCCATTCTGTGGATAGGTTACATTCACACTGAAAAACAATTATTTCCCACTGTAACATCTGAAATCAAATGTGTTGGTAATAAATATGTCCTTTGGAAACAGTTGGTGAATAAATTCATTCATGCATATTCACATAACGTTACTGAAACAATGATAGCTGCCAAGACACAGCATACAACATTTGAAGTACTTTGGTCATTTAGTTATAGAGTTATGGGCAATTTCACATTTTCGCCTGCAATAGTGCCACCTATTGACGAAGCAAAAATATTTTTACAGCCAGCTTTGGATTGACATGCCAAACATAAATACAAGATGGCGCCGACCCATGTAGTACATAACTATGTTCCAAGTCAGGGTTTTTGTCAGTCTAGCAAGTTTGAAATCTCTGCAAAGGAACAGTGATTTTTAGTGAATTTTAAAATATATTTTTATATTTGGATCTCTATAGCGCCACCACGTGGATCAATCGGGTTAAAACTGCATGGCCAAACTCTTGATGTTACTCTTAATAGACCAACCAAGTTTCATAACTTTCAGTTAAACGGTTTTGTAATTATTCGCATTTTTGTGATAAGCCACGCCCACTGAAAATTAATTGGCTCGTCATTCGGCCATATTTTAACATATCAAAACTCTGTATAGTTTGTAGCAGTTTTAGCATTTTAAGTGTTAAATGCTAATTAGCGGAAAATCCAATATGGCAGATGTGGTAGGGGGGCGTGGTTTTAGGCGCTGCCGGCAAGAGAGAGAGTGAACGCGTGTGGTTTGTGGAGCCGACACAGCTCTCAGGAATCATGCAATTGGTAACGATTGATTGTGTTATTGATTGTATCAATTAACCAATTGCCTTGATTGTTCGACAGTGAGCCTGAGTGCATAAAAGCCGGCCGGAACATCTGCGGGGAGAAGGGCGGAAGACAACGTGTATGAATGTTTACTGAAGTACAGAGAGAACCGAATAAAACCGTGTTCTCTCAATACAACCGTCTGGTTACTGTCTCTGCACGAGAGCGGTGGTGCTCACTTCGCCACAGTGGTGGCCCGTACGGGGAAAGTGAAGAAAGTGCAGAAGACAAGAAAGGGAATTAAAAGAAGCCATGGATAACAGCTAGGAAGAGCAGGAGCAGCCGGAGCAGCCAATCTCCGTAACAGCGCTGGGAAAATTGCTGGAGGGGCTAGCTACCATGCAGGTGCAACAGTCGGCTGCACATGCCGAGCAGATGCAAGCCCTGCGGGAGCAGTCTAACCTCCAGACACAGGCGCTGTTACAGCTGTCTGCTGCCGGGGGTTCCAGGGGAAGGCAGAGCGTCTCGTCCCCGAAATTCCACCTCCCGAAGATGACAGCGGACGATGACGCTCAGGCCTTCCTCGAGGCGTTTGAGGTGGCAGCGGAGATGTGCCGGTGGCCACTGGAAGAGTGGTCGGTACGTCTCCTGCCCCTCTTATCAGGGGAGGCGCAACAGGCGGCGCATAGCCTGCCGGCAGCCGCTATGGCGGACTTCAGGAATCTGAAGAAGGCGGTCCTCGACCGAATGGGATTCAGCCCGGAGGACCACCGACGTCGCTTCCGGGAGACCACCCTGACGGGAGAGGACCGGCCATTCGCCTACGCCCAGCGGCTGACGGACATGGCGAGGCGCTGGCTACAGCCGGAAATCCGATCCGCAGCTGGAGTCGTGGAGCAGGTGGCCCACCAACCTGGACGTCGCCGTCACCCTGGCGGAGGACCACCTGGCACAACACCCCTTCACCCAGCAGCAGAAGCCGGAGCCAGCGCCCCGGAAAAAATTCACCACCCGTGCTGTTCCCCTTCCCATTTCCCGTCCCCAAAACCCCTCCTTCCCTCATGTTAATCCCTTTGGTTTTTCTCCTCCTTCTCCCCACTCAGGCTCAGTGGCGGTGCAGTCCGGCCCACAGGGAGCTCCTCAGACGCCTGGACCGGGGTGTTGGCGGTGCGGACAGCCGGGCCACCTGCGCCGCGATTGTCCGCTCATGGAGGTGGGGCAGGTGGTCCGTGTCGTCGGCCCGCCCACCTCCGCTCCCGATCTAGACGGGGCGTACTGCATTCCGGTAAGGGTGCAAGGGAGTGAACACCGGGCCCTGTTGGACTCAGGGGCGATGCAGTCCATGATCCAACAGAGCCTGGTTCGGCCAGAGGCGTTGGTGGCGGCACGTTGGGTATCTATTAGGTGTGTGCATGGGGATGTACACAAGTACCCTATAGTGCCAGTGGAAATTCGTGTCAAAGAGAAAAAGCATATTCTAGAGTCTGCGGTTAGCTCCCGCCTCTCGCCTCAGCGCTCGGATGGCTTCCCGGCCTAAGTCGGGCAGTGGGGGTATGTGGTAGGGGGGCGTGGTTTTAGGCGCTGCCGGCAAGAGAGAGAGTGAACGCGTGTGGTTTGTGGAGCCGACACAGCTCTCGGGAATCATGCAGTTGGTAACGATTGATTGTGTTATTGATTGTATCAATTAACCAATTGCCTTGATTGTTCGACAGTGAGCCTGAGTGCATAAAAGCCGGCCGGAACATCTGCGGGGAGAAGGGCGGAAGACAACGTGTATGAATGTTTACTAAAGTACAGAGACAACCGAATAAAACCGTGTTCTCTCAATGCAACCGTCTGGTTACTGTGTCTGCACGAGAGCGGTGGTGCTCACTTCGCCACAGTGGAATTTATGGGTCCTTGAGGCAAATTTGCTCGACATGAGCAGAGGGACCTGTACACCAAATGTTGTCCCTCTAGGTCAAACGGGGTGTCGGCAGTGGGCGTGTCAATGTGAAGATTTTGTCACGTGCACTACAGCGCCACCAGGTGTTCAATCTCTGTCACAATTTAAAGCATCCAAGAGTTCAGAAATCCCAACAAGCCAACCAAGTTTGGTGACTCTACGCCAAACCAGCTGAAAGGGGAGAAGAATAAATATAGCTGCAAGCAGCTATTCCCAGGGACCGAGCGGCATTACCAGCATTTGTCAAACACAGAAACCACAAAATGGTAGACAACTCGAGACAGGGTTGACCCAAAATACAAATATTTGTTTCTAATAAGGGCTTTTGCCATTGTTGATGCTATCTTAACCCGATCCAGTAAGGGCTTGCGTATTAAGTCTTTTAAGTACAAGTGAAACAGTGAACAGTTAATACTGTTAAATGTCTTAACTTTTGCAAAAGAAGCATAGCATTTGCACAATAGTTTTGCAAATCATTAACTTAGCCATTGATACCAAGCTGGAATCAAACCGCTGACCACATACATAGAAAGCCAAGATTGTATCCACTAGGCTAAAGCAGGTTAACAGAAATGAGGAGGCCAAATAAGACTTATGTGTTGCAGTATCAGATTGTTTTGGTTTACTGACTTCATAATTCAAACAGATAACAGGTGATATTGTGAAATTTCTTAGCCTTTGCAATAAAAAGAACAATCGTACAATGACATGCATATTGTGTGCCTCAAAAAAACTTGGGGGATCGAACCACCAACCTACAACATGGCAATGCCTTAACCACTAAGCTACAGGAACTTTCACAGTCGGTATAGTAGGTAGACGACCTGTTAAGCAGATATAGTGTACTTGGCGGATGGCATACCTGCCATCCCAACATTTGTATTTCTTTAGTGCCACCACGCAGATTGATTGGGTTAAAACTGCAGGGCTCAAGTCTTGTTCTAACTCCCAATCAACCCAGCAAGTTTCAGAACTTTATATCAAACAGTTTTAGAAGTACTAGCATTTATGCGATAAGCCACGCCCAATGCAAAATTCATTGGCTTCTGATTCTGCCAATTTTTGACATACGCCTTAGTAAAGTAATGCATGTATGTAGGGATGCGGGTTGAGTACCTTGAACAGGTTTGGTGTAAATTGGTGTAATTCTGTAGGAGGAGTAGCATTTTAAGTGTTTTACAAAAAATGCTAATTAGCGGAAAATCAAAGATGGCAGACTTCATGGTTTCTTGAGGCAAATTTGTTGGGCAGGAGTAGCGGGACGTATACACCAAATTTTGTGACTGTAGATCAAACGGGGCGTCGGCAGTGGGCGTGTCAATGATTTTTAGTGAATTTTTAAATATTTTCTTATATTTGGATCTATATAGCGCCACCACATTGCTCGATTGGGTTGAAACTGTAGAGGGCAATTCCTCATTTTAATCTTAATATACCTACCTGGTTTCATAACTTTCTGTGAAATTATTTTGGAATTATCAGCATTTTTGTGATTGAAAATTCATTGGCTCGTCATTCGGCCATCTTTTAAAATATCAAAATTCTGTATATATCTTTATGAAGCATGGTCTAAAGAGTTGGTGTACCTGGTTTCATGTAAATTGGCCAAATTTTGTAGGAGGAGTAGCATTTTAACTGTTTTAAAAAAATGCTAATTAGCAGAAAATCCAATATGGCTGACTTCATGGATCCTTGAGGTAAATTTGTTCAACATGAGCAGAGGGACCTGTACACCACATTTTGTGACTCTAGGTCAAACGGCGCGTCGGCAGTGGGCGTGTCAATGTCACAATATTTACACGTGCACTGCAGCGCCACCTACTGGCCTATCGCCACGAAATTTGGTGTGATCTTGTGAGATGACAACTTCTGACTATTTGCCAAGTTTCTTAAGAATCAGCCAAGCGGTTAAGGAAAAACTCAAAGAAGTAATAAATGAGTACATTTAAGCCAAAATTTCGGCAAATTCAAGATGGCGCCCACCAAATTAGTAAAGATCTATGATCTAAATCCGGTTCTTTGTCACTGTAGCAAGTTATACATCTCTGCAAAGGAACTGTGATTTTTAGTGAATTCTTTAATATTTCTTTATATTTGGAACTCTATAGCGCCCCCACATGGCTCGATTGGGATAAAACTGTAGACTTCAAGTCCTAATGTTACTCTTAACAGACTTACCAAGTTTCATAGCTTTATGTAAAATCCTTTTGGAATTATTAGCATTTTTGTGATAAGCCACGCCCACTGGATATTTATTGGCTCGTCATTCGGTCATCTTTTAAATTATCAAAATTCTGTATATACATTTTATGAATCATGGTGTACGGAGTCTGTTTACCAGGTTTCATGTAAATTGGTCAAATTTTATAGGAGTAGTAGTATTTTAAGTGTTTTACAAGTAATGATAATTAGCGGAAAATCCAATAGGGCTAACTTGATGGTTCCTTGAGGCAAATTTGTTCAGTATGAGCAGAAGGACCTTTATACCACATTTTGTGACTCTACATAAAACGGGGCATATGCAGTGGGCGTGTCAATGATTTTTAGTGAATTTTTTAATATTTTCTTATATTTGGATCTATATAGCGCCACCACATTGCTCGATTGGGTTGAAACAGTAGAGGGCAATTCCTCATTTTGATCTTAATATACCTACCTGGTTTCATAACTTTCTGTGAAATTATTTTGGAATTATCAGCATTTTTGTGATTGAAAATTCATTGGCTCGTCATTCGGCCATCTTTTAAAATATCAAAATTCTGTATATATCTTTATGAAGCATGGTCTAAAGAGTTGGTGTACCTGGTTTCATGTAAATTGGCCAAATTTTGTAGGAGTAGCAGCATTTTAACTGTTTTTAAAAAATGCTAATTAGCAGAAAATCCAATATGGCTGACTTCATGGATCCTTGAGGTAAATTTGTTCAACATGAGCAGAGGGACCTGTACACCACATTTTGTGACTCTAGGTCAAACGGCGCGTCGGCAGTAGGCGTGTCAATGTCACAATATTTACACGTGCACTACAGCGCCACCTACTGGCCTATCGCCACGAAATTTGGTGTGATCTTGTGAGATGACAACTTCTAACTATTTGCCAAGTTTCTTAAGAATCAGCCAAGCGGTTCAGGAAAAACTCAAAGAAGTAATAAATGAGTACATTTAAGCCAAAATTTCGGCAAATTCAAGATGGCGCCCACCAAATTAGTAAAGATCTATGATCTAAATCCGGCTCTTTGTCACTGTAGCAAGTTATACATCTCTGCAAAGGAACTGTGATTTTTAGTGAATTCTTTAATATTTCTTTATATTTGGAACTCTATAGCGCCCCCACATGGCTCGATTGGGATAAAACTGTAGACTTCAAGTCCTAATGTTACTCTTAACAGACTTTCCAAGTTTCATAGCTTTCTGTAAAATCGTTTTGGAATTATTAGCATTTTTGTGATAAGCCACGCCCACTGGATATTTATTGGCTCGTCATTCGGCCATCTTTTAAAATATCAAAATTCTGTATATACATTTTATGAAGCATGGTGTACGGAGTGTGTTTACCAGGTTTAAGGCGAGACACGGCAGGCAGAAATTACGTTTTTGCATCCACTCATCAATTTTGAGATTTTTGGTTATTTTGCTTCTATAACATGTCTTCTTTAACATGATATCATTAAAATGTCCAGACTGCACAGAAATATGTTTATTTTACTGTATTTTGTCTACTTAGGTCCAGAAATTTTATCCTAACTTGATCGAATGTTAGCATTTTTGAGTGAGCTAATAGTTCCGCGACGTTTGGTAAAACAATGTAGTGTTACCTATCGTTGGAAAGCTCATTTTCTGTAGCCGAACAGTAGCTGATCCAAATATGGTCATTTCCTTTGCAGTGACGACTATTTGTGTAAAGACGAAGGGTGCTTTAATACAAAATGCGAAATTCCATTGGCTGAAGGCCATTTCTGGCGTTCTGATTCGCTAAAACGCATCACGTGATGTGTTCGGCAACTTCCGTGTTAGCTTAACGCGGCAAATAATGAAGTGGTGAAACAAAAGTTTGGCGAATGTAAAGTCGTGATCAAAATGGGCAAACCACCGAAAATCCCTGCAAAAGCGACACAAAAGAGACGTGAGCAATTACTTACTGCCAGAAGAAGCAAGGGAACTACATGTGATCGTAAAGATGACAACGAGCTTGTCAGTAGCGAGTCACCAGCTGTCTGTGCGTCAAAACGCAAATTTCAGGAGATGGGGAAAGGTGATCCGAAAATAGATGACAGGCCGGTCACACAGCAGTGGCTTATAATGCACGTGTCGCGTTTAAGTGAGCTGCTGGATGAATTTCTATGTCCAAATTGCATGGGGAACGGTCTACATATAAACATAGATCCCCAAAACCAAGGGTTTTGTAGCAGTCTGTTGCTGGAGTGTAGCGAATGCAAATCGCAAGAAAATTGATACAGAAAAAGCGTGTTTTCATCCTCACGTTTAGGGCTTGGATATGCTGCGCTAAGGAAAATTAGTAAAGTGTTAGGTATTCCATCACTACACTTGAAGACATATCAGAGACACGACAGGAGAGTGACAAGTAAACAGGGTAGAGATAGAGAAGCCTATTAGAAAGTGTAAAACAATCTATTTATTTACTATAGGCTATATTTGTACTGTATAGTAAAATGTAGAGATAGAGAGGCCTATTAGAAAGTGTAAAACAATTATTTATTTACTGTAGGCTATAATGGTATTGTATAGTAAACAGGGTAGAGATAGAGAAGCCTATTAGAAATTTTAAAACAATCTATTTACTGTATTTGTACTGTATACGTCCCATAACACAGAATAATAAAGTGCAATTTCATGAATTCAGCATATTGTACTTCATTAATATTGCCACCAGTTTGTTTTATTGTTACAGTATACTTTTCCTTTTAGTGGCAGGGAGGGAAGACTGTAGGGTGGACTGTAGTCAAAAGATAAAATAATTATAATGAAACGTGCATCTTCATCCATTCTAAGAAGAGAATACCTTCATCCACGTCTTGTCTTTTGTTTTATAGGTTCCATTGCCTTACTAGAACCAGAGTACTTTGTCACACAATCATTGCATGATTTCACAGCGTACAGTTTAACAGTGTGCACAGTTTGTCCGGTCATTCTGGCTAAGCTGCAAATCTGGTAACCCTAGCTGTAATCTCATTGGCTCTTACCTATGTATTTTGATTTAGATGTTTTTTAGTTTTTTAATAAATGGAGATAAAAAATTATCTTAATTGACAATTATGACGAAGACAATTATCACATTATGACAAAGACAAACAGGTGGCACAAAAGGGTTGCGCAGTAACTGGAAGGCCCTTTGACTATGCCTGTGCTTAGTTGTACTTATTAACAAGTATATCTAATCACGTAAGTATATATACAGTTTAGATGTGTTCAGTAGTGTAATAGGGCATTGCGGGATGTGATTTAATGTGTTATTGTTGCTATAAAGAGTGATTTCTAGTCAGCAAATATTAAACTTAACAATAGATATCTTTAACGGCCATTTTCTCAAAATGAGTTTTTTTCAATACTCTGAACCAAAAATCTCAACTTCTAGATCACTTACATACACTAAACTTTCCAGGTTCATTCTTAACTATATTCTGAAGATTATTACAGAAGGATTTGTTAATATATTGCCAATTGCCTGATTTATTACACATTTTGTTCTTAAAAACATGGCGAAAATGCATTTTTTATACCTGTATATAGCATTTTCTCATTTATAAAATGAAAAAAGCATGTATCCAAAATCTATTCTGTAATTTCTTTAGTCTCTAATATGTTGTCAAAATGAAATAAAGATTTTAAGCCTGGCTTTATCCAATTTTTCTATTTTTGGTTTTTGAATATATGCAAATTAGCGCATATTTAATGAGGCATTGCCTAATTTGCATATTTAAATGTAACTTTAAAAAGAACTTCCAATACAAAAAAGAATTGTAACAATGTAAGTAATCAACTGGTAAAGTTTCATGATTATATCTTGTAGTTAATTTTTTTTCCCTATTCACCTGCAGTGTCTCGCCTTAATGTAAATTGGTCAAATTTTATAGGAGGAGTAGTATTTTAAGTGTTTTACAAGTAATGCTAATTAGCGGAAAATCCAATAGGGCTAACTTCATGGATCCTTGAGGTAAATTTGTTCAACATGAGCAGTGGGACCTGTACACCACATTTTGTGACTCTACGTCAAACGGCGCGTCGGCAGTGGGCGTGTCAATGTCACAATATTTACACGTGCACTGCAGCACCACCTACTCGCCTATCGCCATGAAATTTGGTGTGATCTTGTGAGATGACAACTTCTAACTATTTGCCAAGTTTCTTAAGAATCAGCCAAGCGGTTAAGGAAAAACTCAAAGAAGTAATAAATGATTACATTTAAGCCAAAATTTCAGCAAATTCAAGATGGCGCCCACCAAATTAGTAAACATCTATGATCTAAATCCGGCTCTTTGTCACTGTAGCAAGTTATACATCTCTGCAAAGGAACTGTGATTTTTAGTGAATTCTTTAATATTTCTTTATATTTGGAACTCTATAGCGCCCCCACATGGTTCGATTGGGATATAACTGTAGGCTTCAAGTCCTAATGTTACTCTTAACAGACTTACCAAGTTTCATAGCTTTCTGTAAAATCGTTTTGGAATTATTAGCATTTTTGTGATAAGCCACGCCCACTGGATATTTATTGGCTCGTCATTTGGCCATCTTTTAAAATATCAAAATTCTGTATATACATTTTATGAAGCATGGTGTACGGAGTGTGTTTACTAGGTTTCATGTAAATTGGTCAAATTTTATAGGAGGAGTAGTATTTTAAGTGTTTTACAAGTAATGCTAATTAGCGGAAAATCCAATAGGGCTAACTTGATGGTTCCTTGAGGCAAATTTGTTCAGTATGAGCAGAATGACCTCTATACCACATTTTGTGACTCTAGATAAAACGGGGCGTATGCAGTGGGCGTGTCAATGATTTTTAGTGAATTTTTTTATATTTTCTTATATTTTGATCTATATAGCGCCACCACATTGCTCGATTGGGTTGAAACTGTAGAGGGCAATTCCTCATTTTAATCTTAATATACCTACCTGGTTTCATAACTTTCTGTGAAATTATTTTGGAATTATCAGCATTTTTGTGATTGAAAATTCATTGGCTCGTCATTCGGCCATCTTTTAAAATATCAAAATTCTGTATATATCTTTATGAAGCATGGTCTAAAGAGTTGGTGTACCTGGTTTCATGTAAATTGGCCAAATTTTGTAGGAGGAGTAGCATTTTAACTGTTTTTAAAAAATGCTAATTAGCAGAAAATCCAATATGGCTGACTTCATGGATCCTTGAGGTAAATTTGTTCAACATGAGCAGAGGGACCTGTACACCACATTTTGTGACTCTAGGTCAAACGGCGCGTCGGCAGTGGGCGTGTCAATGTCACAATATTTACACGTGCACTACAGCGCCACCTACTGGCCTATCGCCACGAAATTTGGTGTGATCTTGTGAGATGACAACTTCTAACTATTTGCCAAGTTTCTTAAGAATCAGCCAAGCGGTTAAGGAAAAACTCAAAGAAGTAATAAATGAGTACATTTAAGCCAAAATTTCAGCAAATTCAAGATGGCGCCCACCAAATTAGTAAAGATCTATGATCTAAATCCGGCTCTTTGTCACTGTAGCAAGTTATACATCTCTGCACAGGAACTGTGATTTTTAGTGAATTCTTTAATATTTCTTTATATTTGGAACTCTATAGCGCCCCCACATGGCTCGATTGGGATAGAACTGTAGACTTCAAGTCCTAATGTTACTCTTAACAGACTTACCAAGTTTCATAGCTTTCTGTAAAATCGTTTTGGAATTATTAGCATTTTTGTGATAAGCCACGCCCACTGGATATTTATTGGCTCGTCATTCGGCCATCTTTTAAAATATCAAAATTCTGTAAATACATTTTATGAAGCATGGTGTACGGAGTGTGTTTACCAGGTTTCATGTAAATTGGTCAAATTTTATAGGAGGAGTAGTATTTTAAGTGTTTTACAAGTAATGCTAATTAGCGGAAAATCCAATAGGGCTAACTTGATGGTTCCTCGAGGCAAATTTGTTCAGTATAAGCAGAAGGACCTCTATACCACAATTTGTGACTCTAGATAAAACGGGGCGTATGCAGTGGGCGTGTCAATGATTTTTAGTGAATTTTTAAATATTTTCTTATATTTGGATCTATATAGCGCCACCACATTGCTCGATTGGGTTGAAACTGTAGAGGGCAATTCCTCATTTTAATCTTAATATACCTACCTGGTTTCATAACTTTCTGTGAAAAGATTTTGGAATTATCAGCATTTTTGTGATTGAAAATTCATTGGCTCGTCATTCGGCCATCTTTTAAAATATCAAAATTCTGTAGATATCTTTATGAAGCATGGTCTAAAGAGTTGGTGTACCTAGTTTCATGTAAATTGGCCAAATTTTGTAGGAGGAGTAGCATTTTAACTGTTTTAAAAAAAAATGCTAATTAGCAGAAAATCCAATATGGCTGACTTCATGGATCCTTGAGGTAAATTTGTTCAACATGAGCAGAGGGACCTGTACACCACATTTTGTGACTCTAGGTCAAACGGCGCGTCGGCAGTGGGCGTGTCAATATCACAATATTTACACGTGCACTGCAGCGCCACCTACTGGCCTATCGCCACAAAATTTGGTGTGATCTTGTGAGATGACAACTTCTGACTATTTGCCAAGTTTCTTAAGAATCAGCCAAGCGGTTAAGGAAAAACTCAAAGAAGTAATAAATGAGTACATTTAAGCCAAAATTTCGGCAAATTCAAGATGGCGCCCACCAAATTAGTAAAGATCTATGATCTAAATCCGGTTCTTTGTCACTGTAGCAAGTTATACATCTCTGCAAAGGAACTGTGATTTTTAGTGAATTCTTTAATTAGGGGACCGTGCAGCGAAGCTGCAGGTACCCTATTGTTTTTGTTCAGATTCTTTTTATTATTATTTTTTTTTATTTTTATTTTTTTCTCCCCTTTCACCTAAAGTTCCCATGAGCTGGTTTGTCCTAGAATCACCAGACTTGGCACGCTTGTTGGGAATCCCAAACTCTTGAATCCTCTATATTATGACGCAGATTGAACACCTGGTGGCGCTGTAGTGCACGTGACAAATTTTTGACATTGACACGCCCACTGCCGACGCCCCGTTTCACCTAGAGTCACAAAATTTGGTATGCATGTCCATTTGCTCATTCTGAACAAATTTGCCTCAAGGACCCATAAAGTCCGCCATATTGGATTTTTTGCTAATTAGCATTTTTTGTAAAACGCTTAAAATGCTACTCCTCCTACAAAATTTGACCAATTGAGATGAAACTCGGTTTACATACTCCTTAGACCATGTCTCATAAAAGTTATATTTGGAATTTTGATATTTTCAAATATGGCCGAATGACGAGCCAATGAAATTTCACTGGGCATGGCTTATCACAAAAATGCTAATAATTCCAAAACGATTTGACAGAAAGCTATGAAACTTGGTAGGTCTTTTAAGAGTCCCATTAGGACTAGACATGTACAGTTTTATCCCAATCTATCCATGTGGTGGCGCTATAGAGTTCCAAATATAAAGAAATATAAAAAAATTCACTAAAAATCACAGTTCCTTTGCAGAGATGTATAACTTGCTACAGTGACAAAGAGCCGGATTTGGATCATAGAACTTTACTAATTTGGTGGGCGCCATCTTGAATTTGCCGACATTTTTGCTTAAATGTACTCATTTATTACTTCTTTGAGGTTTTCCTTAACCGCTTGGCTTATTAGCATGAAACTTGGTAAGTTGTTAGAAGTTGTCATCATACAAGCTCACACCGAATTTCGTTGCGATAGGCCAGTTGGTGGCGCTGTAGTGTACGTCTTAATATTGTGACATTGACACGCCCACTGGCGACGCCCCGTTTGACCTAGAGTCACAAAATGTGGTGTACAGGTCTCTCTGCTCATGCTGAACAGATTTACCTCAAGGATCCATGAAGTCAGCCATATTGGATTTTCCGCTAATTAGCATTTTTTGTATAACACTTAAAATGCTACTCCTCCTACAAAATTTGGCCAATTTACATGAAACGAGGTACACAAACTCGTTAGACCATGCTTCATAAAAGTTATATTCAGAATTTTGATATTTTAAAAGATGACCGAATGACGAGCCAATTAATTTTCAATGGGCGTGACTTATCACAAAAATGCTGATAATTCCAAAATCATTTGACAGAAAGTTATGAAACCTGGTAGATCTATTAAGAGTAACATGAGGAATAGACCCCTACAGTTTTAACCCAATCGAGCCACGTGGTGGCGCTATATCAATCCAAATATAAGAAAATATTTAAAAATTCACTAAAAATCATTGACACGCCCACTGCCGATGCCCCGTTTGACCTAAAGTCACAAAATGTGGTATACAGGTCCCTCTGCTCATGTTGAACAAATTTACCTCAAGGATCCATGAAGTCAGCCATATTGGATTTTCCGCTAATTAGCATTACTTGTAAAACACTTAAAATACTACTCCTCCTACAAAATTTGGTCAATTTACATGAAACGTGGGACAAGAACTCCTTAGACCATGCTTCATAAAATTTATATTCAAAATTGTGATATTTTAAAAGATGGCCGAATGACGAGCCAATTAATTTTCAATGGGCGTGACTTATCACAAAAATGCTGATAATTCCAAAATCATTTGACAGAAAGTTATGAAACCCGGTAGATCTATTAAGAGTAACATGTGGAATTGACCTCTACAGTTTCAACTCAATCGAACCACGTGGTGGCGCTATAGAGATCCAAATATAAGAAAATATTTAAAAATTCACTAAAAATCATTGACACGCCCACTGCATACGCCCCGTTTTATCTAGAGTCACAAAATGTGGGATAGAGGTCCGTCTGCTCATACTGAACAAATTTGCCTCACAGAACCATCAAGTTAGCCCTATTGGATTTTCCGCTAATTAGCATTACTTGTAAAACACTTAAAATACTACTCCTCCTATAAATTTTGACCAATTTACATGAAACCTGGTAAACACACTCCTTACACCATGCCTCATAAAACCTATATACAGAATTTTGATATTTAAAAAGATGGCCGAATGACGAGCCAATAAATATCCAGTGGGCGTGGCTTATCACAAAAATGCTAATAATTCCAAAACCATTTCACAGAAAGTTATGAAACTTGGAAAGTCTTTTAAGAGTAACATCTGGACCTGACCTCTCCAGTTTTAACCCAATCGAGTCATGTGGTGGCGCTATAGAGATCCAAATATAAGAAAATATTTTAAAATTCACTAAAAATCATTGACACGCCCACTGCCGACGCCCCCGTTTGATCTACAGTCACATAAGTTGGTGGTTACATCCCGCTACTCCTGCCCAACAAATTTGCCTCAAGAAACCATGAAGTGTGCCATCTTCAATTTTCCGCTAATTAGCATTTTTTGTAAAACACTTAAAATGCTACTCCTCCTACAGAATTTGACCAATTTGCACCAAACCTGTTCAAGGTACTGAAACGGCTTCCCTACATACATGCATCACTTTACTAAGGCATATGTCAAAATTTGGCCGAATGAGAAGCCAATGGATTTTGCATTGGGCGTGGCTTATCGCACAAATGCTAGTACTTCTAAAACCGTTTGATATAAAGTTCTGAAACTTGGTGGGTTGATTGAGAGTTAGATCAAGACTCGAGTCCTGCAGTTTTAACCCAATCAATCTGCGTGGTGGCACTAAAGAAATACAAATGTTGGGATGGCAGGTATGCCATCCGCCAAGTACACTATCTCTGCTTAACAGGCCGTCTACCTACTATACCAACTGTGAAAGTTTCTGTAGGTTAGTGGTTAAGGCATTTGACTGCCGTGTAGTAGGTTGGTGGTTCGATCCCCACCTCTTCCCGAGTTTTATTTGAGGCACACAATGTGCACATCATTGTAAGAATGTTCTTTTTATTGCAAAGGCTAGGAAATTTCACAATATTACCAGTTATCTGTTTGAATTATGAAGTCAGTAAGCCAAAACAATCTGATACCGCAACACACAAGTCTTATTTGGCCTCCTCATTTCTGTTAACCTGCTTAGGCCTAGTGGATACAGTATTGGCTTTCCATGTGTATGTGGTCAATTCCGGCTTGGTACCAATGGCTTGGTTAATGTTTGGCAAAACTATTGTGCAAATGCTATGCTTCTTTTAATGTTGTTTTCACATTAAGAAACACCTTTTTATTGCAAAAGTTAAGAAATGTAACAGTATTAACTGTTCACTGTTTCACTTGTACTTAAAAGACTTAATACGCAAGCCCTTACCGGATCGGGTAAAGATACCATCAGCAATGGCAAAAGCCCTGATTAGAAACAAATATTTGTATTTTGGGTCAACCCTGTCTAGAGTTGTCTACCATTTTACGGTTTCTGCGTTTCACAAATGGCGCTAATGCCGCACGGTCCCCGGAAATCGCTGCTTGCAGCTATATTTAGGGGACCGTGCAGCGAAGCTGCCGGTACCCCTATTGTTTTTGTTCTGATTCTTTTTTTATTTTTAGGGGACCGTGCAGCGAAGCTGCAGGTACCCTATTGTTTTTGTTCAGATTCTTTTTATTATTAGGGGACCGTGCAGCGAAGCTGCAGGTACCCTATTGTTTTTGTTCAGATTCTTTTTTTTTTTCTTTTTTTTCTTTTTATTTTTTTTCTCCCCTTTCACCTAAAATTCCCATGAGCTGGTTTGTCCTAGAATCACCAGACTTGGCACGCTTGTTGGGATTCCCAAACTCTTGAATCCTCTGTATTATGACGCAGATTGAACACCTGGTGGCGCTGTAGTGCACGTGACAAATTTTTGACATTGACACGCCCACTGCCGACGCCCCGTTTCACCTAGAGTCACAAAATTTGGTATGCATGTCCATTTGCTCATTCTGAACAAATTTGCCTCAAGGACCCATAAAGTCCGCCATATTGGATTTTTTTGCTAATTAGCATTTTTTGTAAAACGCTTAAAATGCTACTCCTCCTACAAAATTTGACCAATTGAGATGAAACTCGGTTTACATACTCCTTAGACCATGTCTCATAAAAGTTATATTTGGAATTTTGATATTTTCAAATATGGCCGAATGACGAGCCAATTAAATTTCACTGGGCGTGGCTTATCACAAAAATGCTAATAATTCCAAAACGATTTGACAGAAAGCTATGAAACTTGGTAGGTCTTTTAAGAGTCCCATTAGGACTAGACATGTACAGTTTTATCCCAATCTATCCATGTGGTGGCGCTATAGAGTTCCAAATATAAAGAAATATAAAAAAATTCACTAAAAATCACAGTTCCTTTGCAGAGATGTATAACTTGCTACAGTGACAAAGAGCCGGATTTGGATCATAGAACTTTACTAATTTGGTGGGCGCCATCTTGAATTTGCCGACATTTTGGCTTAAATGTACTCATTTATTACTTCTTTGAGGTTTTCCTTAACCGCTTGGCTTATTAGCATGAAACTTGGTAAGTTGTTAGAAGTTGTCATCATACAAGCTCACACCGAATTTCGTGGCGATAGGCCAGTTGGTGGCGCTGTAGTGTACGTGTTAATATTGTGACATTGACACGCCCACTGGCGACGCCCCGTTTGACCTAGAGTCACAAAATGTGGTGTACAGGTCTCTCTGCTCATGCTGAACAGATTTACCTCAAGGATCCATGAAGTCAGCCATATTGGATTTTCCGCTAATTAGCATTTTTTGTATAACACTTAAAATGCTACTCCTCCTACAAAATTTGGCCAATTTACATGAAACGAGGTACACAAACTCGTTAGACCATGCTTCATAAAAATTATATTCAGAATTTTGATATTTTAAAAGATGACCGAATGACGAGCCAATTAATTTTCAATGGGCGTGACTTATCACAAAAATGCTGATAATTCCAAAATCATTTGACAGAAAGTTATGAAACCTGGTAGATCTATTAAGAGTAACATGAGGAATAGACCCCTACAGTTTTAACCCAATCGAGCCACGTGGTGGCGCTATATCAATCCAAATATAAGAAAATATTTAAAAATTCACTAAAAATCATTGACACGCCCACTGCCGATGCCCCGTTTGACCTAAAGTCACAAAATGTGGTATACAGGTCCCTCTGCTCATGTTGAACAAATTTACCTCAAGGATCCATGAAGTCAGCCATATTGGATTTTCCGCTAATTAGCATTACTTGTAAAACACTTAAAATACTACTCCTCCTACAAAATTTGGTCAATTTACATGAAACGTGGGACAAGAACTCCTTAGACCATGCTTCATAAAATTTATATTCAAAATTGTGATATTTTAAAAGATGGCCGAATGACGAGCCAATTAATTTTCAATGGGCGTGACTTATCACAAAAATGCTGATAATTCCAAAATCATTTGACAGAAAGTTATGAAACCTGGTAGATCTATTAAGAGTAACATGTGGAATTGACCTCTACAGTTTCAACCCAATTGAGCCACGTGGTGGCGCTATATAGATTCAAATATAAGAAAATATTTAAAAATTCACTAAAAATCATTGACACGCCCACTGCATACGCCCCGTTTTATCTAGAGTCACAAAATGTGGGATAGAGGTCCGTCTGCTCATACTGAACAAATTTGCCTCGAGGAATCATCAAGTTAGCCCCATTGGATTTTCCGCTAATTAGCATTACTTGTAAAACACTTAAAATACTACTCCTCCTATAAAATTTGACCAATTTGCACCAAACCTGTTCAAGGTACTGAACACGCTTCCCTACATACACGTATTACTTTACTAAGGCGTATGTCAAATATTGGCCGAATGAGAAGCCAATGGATTTTGCATTGGCGTGGCTTATCGCACAAATGCTAGTACTTCTAAAACCATTTGATATAAAGTTCTGAAACTTGGTGGGTTGATTGAGAGTTAGATCAAGACTCGAGCCCTGCAGTGTTAACCCAATCAATCTGCGTGGTGGCACTAAAGAAATACAAATGTTGGGATGGCAGGTATGCCATCCGCCAAGTACACTATCTCTGCTTAACAGGCCGTCTACCTACTATACCAACTGTGAAAGTTCCTGTAGCTTAGTGGTTAAGGCATTTGACTGCCGTGTAGTAGGTTGGTGGTTCGATCCCCACCTGTTCCCGAGTTTTTTTTGAGGCACACAATGTGCATGTCATTGTAAGAATGTTCTTTTTTATTGCAAAGGCTAGGAAATTTCACAATATTACCTGTTATCTGTATGAATTATGAAGTCAGTAAGCCAAAACAATCTGATACCGCAACACACAAGTCTTATTTGGCCTCCTCATTTCTGTTAACCTGCTTTGGCCTAGCGGATTCAGTATTGGCTTTCCATGTATGTGGCCAGCGGTTCAATTTCAAATTGGTACCAATGGCTAGGTTAATGTTTGCCAAAACTATTGTGCAAATGCTATGCTTCTTTTAATATTGTTTTCACATTAAGAAACACCTTTTCATTGCAAAAGTTAAGAAATTTAACAGTATTAACTGTTCACTGTTTCACTTGTACTTAAAAGACTTAATACGCAATCCCTTACCGGATCGGGTTAAGATACCATCAGCAATGGCAAAAGCCATGATTAGAAACAAATATTTGTATTTTGGGGTCAACCCTGTCTAGAGCTGTCTACCATTTTGCGGCTTCTGCGTTTGACAAATGCCGCTAATGCCGCACGGTCCCCGGAAATCGCTGCTCGCAGCTATATTTATTTATTTATTTATTTATTTTTTTCTCCCCTTTCCACCTAAAATTCCCATGAGCTGGTTTGTCCTAGAATCACCAGACTTGGCACGCTTGTTGGGATTCCCAAACTCTTGAATCCTCTATATTATGACGCAGATTGAACACCTGGTGGCGCTGTAGTGCACGTGACAAATTTTTGACATTGACACGCCCACTGCCGACGCCCCATTTCACCTAGAGTCACAAAATTTTGGTATGCATGTCCATTTGCTCATTCTGAACAAATTTGCCTCAAGGACCCATAAAGTCCGCCATATTGGATTTTTTGCTAATTAGCATTTTTTGTAAAACGCTTAAAATGCTACTCCTCCTACAAAATTTGACCAATTGAGATGAAACTTGGTTTACATACTCCTTAGACCATGTCTCATAAAAGTTATATTTGGAATTTTGATATTTTCAAATATGGCCGAATGACGAGCCAATGAAATTTCACTGGGCGTGGCTTATCACAAAAATGCTAATAATTCCAAAACGATTTGACAGAAAGCTATGAAACTTGGTAGGTCTTTTAAGAGTCCCATTAGGACTAGACATGTACAGTTTTATCCCATTCTATCCATGTGGTGGCGCTATAGAGTTCCAAATATAAAGAAATATAAAAAAATTCACTAAAAATCACAGTTCCTTTGCAGAGATGTTATAACTTGCTACAGTGACAAAGAGCCGGATTTGGATCATAGAACTTTACTAATTTGGTGGGCGCCATCTTGAATTTGCCGACATTTTGGCTTAAATGTACTCATTTATTACTTCTTTGAGGTTTTCCTTAACCGCTTGGCTCATTAGCATGAAACTTGGCAAGTAGTTAGAAGTTGTCATCATACAAGCTCACACCGAATTTCGTGGCGATAGGCCAGTTGGTGGCGCTGTAGTGTACGTGTTAATATTGTGACATTGACACGCCCACTGGGCGACGCCCCGTTTGACCTAGAGTCACAAAATGTGGTGGACAGGTCTCTCTGCTCATGCTGAACAGATTTACCTCAAGGATCCATGAAGTCAGCCATATTGGATTTTTCCGCTAATTAGCATTTTTTGTTATAACACTTAAAATGCTACTCCTCCTACAAAATTTGGCCAATTTACATGAAACGAGGTACACAAACTCGTTAGACCAGCTTCATAAAAATTATATTCAGAATTTTGATATTTTAAAAGATGACCGAATGACGAGCCAATTAATTTTCAATGGGCGTGACTTATCACAAAAATGCTGATAATTCCAAAATCATTTCATAGAAAGTTATGAAACCTGGTAGATCTATTAAGAGTAACATGAGGAATAGACCCCTACAGTTTTAACCCAATCGAGCCACGTGGTGGCGCTATATCAATCCAAATATAAGAAAATATTTAAAAATTCACTAAAAATCATTGACACGCCCACTGCATACGCCCCGTTTTATCTAGAGTCACAAAATGTGGGATAGAGGTCCGGCTGCTCATACTGAACAAATTTTCCTCAAGGAACCATCAAGTTAGCCCTATTGGATTTTCCGCTAATTAGCATTACTTGTAAAACACTTAAAATACTACTCCTCCTACAAAATTTGGTCAATTTACATGAAACGTGGGACAAGAACTCATTAGACCATGCTTCATAAAATTTATATTCAAAATTGTGATATTTTAAAAGATGGCCGAATGACGAGCCAATTAATTTTCAATGGGCGTGACTTATCACAAAAATGCTGATAATTCCAAAATAATTTGACAGAAAGTTATGAAACCTGGTAGATCTATTAGAGTAACATGTGGAATTGACCTCTACAGTTTCAACCCAATTGAGCCACGTGGTGGCGCTATATAGATTCAAATATAAGAAAATATTTAAAAATTCACTAAAAATCATTGACACGCCCACTGCATACGCCCCGTTTTATCTAGAGTCACAAAATGTGGGATAGAGGTCCGTCTGCTCATACTGAACAAATTTGCCTCGAGGAATCATCAAGTTAGCCCCATTGGATTTTCCGCTAATTAGCATTACTTGTAAAACACTTAAAATGCTACTCCTCCTATAAAATTTGACCAATTTGCACCAAACCTGTTCAAGGTACTGAACACGCTTCCCTACATACACGTATTACTTTACTAAGGCGTATGTCAAATATTGGCCGAATGAGAAGCCAATGGATTTTGCATTGGGCGTGGCTTATCGCACAAATGCTAGTACTTCTAAAACCATTTGATATAAAGTTCTGAAACTTGGTGGGTTGATTGAGAGTTAGATCAAGACTCGAGCCCTGCAGTGTTAACCCAATCAATCTGCGTGGTGGCACTAAAGAAATACAATGTTGGGATGGCAGGTATGCCATCCGCCAAGTACACTATCTCTGCTTAACAGGCCGTCTACCTACTATACCAACTGTGAAAGTTCCTGTAGCTTAGTGGTTAAGGCATTTGACTGCCGTGTAGTAGGTTGGTGGTTCGATCCCCACCTGTTCCCGAGTTTTTTTTGAGGCACACAATGTGCATGTCATTGTAAGAATGTTCTTTTTATTGCAAAGGCTAGGAAATTTCACAATATTACCTGTTATCTGTATGAATTATGAAGTCAGTAAGCCAAAACAATCTGATACCGCAACACACAAGTCTTATTTGGCCTCCTCATTTCTGTTAACCTGCTTTGGCCTAGCGGATTCAGTATTGGCTTTCCATGTATGTGGTCAGCGGTTCAATTTCAAATTGGTACCAATGGCTAGGTTAATGTTTGCCAAAACTATTGTGCAAATGCTATGCTTCTTTTAATATTGTTTTCACATTAAGAAAACACCTTTTCATTGCAAAAGTTAAGAAATTTAACAGTATTAACTGTTCACTGTTTCACTTGTACTTAAAAGACTTAATACGCAATCCCTTACTGGATCGGGTTAGATACCATCAGCAATGGCAAAAGCCATGATTAGAAACAAATATTTGTATTTTGGGTCAACCCTGTCTAGAGTTGTCTACCATTTTGCGGTTTCTGCGTTTGACAAATGCCGCTAATGCCGCACGGTCCCCGGAAATCGCTGCTTGCAGCTATATTTAGGGGACCGTGCAGCGAAGCTGCAGGTACCCTATTGTTTTTGTTCAGATTCTTTTTATTATTTTTTTTATTTTTATTTTTTTTTTCCTCCCCTTTCACCTAAAATTCCCATGAGCTGGTTTGTCCTAGAATCACCAGACTTGGCACGCTTGTTGGGATTCCCAAACTCTTGAATCCTCTATATTATGACGCAGATTGAACACCTGGTGGCGCTGTAGTGCACGTGACAAATTTTTGACATTGACACGCCCACTGCCGACGCCCCGTTTCACCTAGAGTCACAAAATTTGGTATGCATGTCCATTTGCTCATTCTGAACAAATTTGCCTCAAGGACCCATAAAGTCCGCCATATTGGATTTTTTGCTCATTAGCATTTTTTGTAAAACGCTTAAAATGCTACTCCTCTTACAAAATTTGACCAATTGAGATGAAACTCGGTTAACATACTCCTTAGACCATGTCTCATAAAAGTTATATTTGGAATTTTGATATTTTCAAATATGGCCGAATGACGAGCCAATGAAATGTCACTGGGCGTGGCTTATCACAAAAATGCTAATAATTCCAAAACGATTTGACAGAAAGCTATGAAACTTGGTAGGTCTTTTAAGAGTCCCATTAGGACTAGACATGTACAGTTTTATCCCAATCTATCCATGTGGTGGCGCTATAGAGTTCCAAATATAAAGAAATATAAAAAAATTCACTAAAAATCACAGTTCCTTTGCAGAGATGTATAACTTGCTACAGTGACAAAGAGCTGGATTTGGATCATAGAACTTTACTAATTTGGTGGGCGCCATCTTGAATTTGCCGACATTTTTGCTTAAATGTACTCATTTATTACTTCTTTGAGGTTTTCCTTAACCGCTTGGCTTATTAGCATGAAACTTGGTAAGTTGTTAGAAGTTGTCATCATACAAGCTCACACCGAATTTCGTGGCGATAGGCCAGTTGGTGGCGCTGTAGTGTACGTGTTAATATTGTGACATTGACACGCCCACTGGCGACGCCCCGTTTGACCTAGAGTCACAAAATGTGGTGTACCGGTCTCTCTGCTCATGCTGAACAGATTTACCTCAAGGATCCATGAAGTCAGCCATATTGGATTTTCCGCTAATTAGCATTTTTTGTATAACACTTAAAATGCTACTCCTCCTACAAAATTTGACCAATTGAGATGAAACTTGGTATACCAACTCCTTAGACCAGGTCTCATAAAAATTATATTCAGAATTTTGATATTTTCAAAGATGGCCGAATGACGAGCCCATGAAATTTCACTGGGCGTGGCTTATCACAAAAATGCTAATAATTCCAAAACGATTTGACAGAAAGCTAGGAAACTTGGTATGTCTGTTAAGAGTACCATTAGGACTAGACATCTACAGTTTTATCCCAATCGATCCATGTGGTGGTGCTATAGAGTTCCAAATATAAAGAAATATAAATAAATTCACTAAAAATCATTGACACGCCCACTGCATACGCCCTGTTTTATCTAGAGTCACAAAATGTGGGATAGAGGTCCGTCTGCTCATACTGAACAAATTTGCCTCAAGGAACCATCAAGTTAGCCCTATTCGATTTTCCGCTAATTAGCATTACTTGTGAAACACTTAAAATACTACTTCTCCTATAAATTTTGACCAATTTACATGAAACCAGGTACACACACTCCTTACCCCATGCCTCATAAAAGGTATAAACAGAATTTTGATATTTTAAAAGATGGCCAAATGACGAGCCAATAAATATCCAGTGGGCGTGGCTTATCACAAAAATGCTAATAATTCCAAAACCATTTCACAGAAAGTTATGAAACTTGGAAGGTCTTTTAAGAGTAACATCTGGACCTGAACTCTCCAGTTTCAACCCAATTGAGCCATGTGGTGGCGCTATAGAGATCCAAATATAAGAAAATATTTAAAAATTCACTAAAAATCATTGACACGCCCACTGCCGACGCCCCGTTTGATCTACAGTCACAAAAGTTGGTGGATACATCCCGCTACTCCTGCCCAACACATTTGCCTCAAGAAAGCATGAAGTCTGCCATCTTCGATTTTCCGCTAATTAGCATTTTTTGTAAAATACTTAAAATGCTACTCCTCTTACAGAATTTGACCAATTTGCACCAAACCTGTTCAAGGGACTCAAATCGCTTCCCTACATACACGCCTTACTTTACTAAGGTGTATGTCTAAAATTGGCCAAATGAGAAGCCAATGGATTTTGCATTGGGCGTGGCATATCGCCCAAATGCTCGTTCTTCTAAAACCGTTTTATATAAAGTTCTGAAACTTGGTGGGTTGATTGAGAGTTAGATCAAGACTTGAGCCCTGCAGTTTTAACCCAATCAATCTGCGTGGTGGCACTAAAAAATTCTAATGTTGGGATGGCAGATATGCCATCCGCCAAGTACACTATCTCTGCTTAACAGGCCGTCTACCTACTATACCAACTGTGAAAGTTCCAGTAGCTTAGTGGTTAAGGCATTTGACTGCCATGTACTAGGTTGGTGGTTCCATCCCCACCTGTTCCCAAGTTTTTTTTGGGGCACAGCATGTGCACGTCATTATAAGAATGTTCTTTTTATTGCAAAGGCTAAGAAATTTCAAAATATTACCTGTTATCTGTTTGAATTATGAAGTCAGTAAGCCAAAACAATCTGATACCGCAACACACAAGTCTTTCCATGTATGGGGTCAGCGGTTCAATTCTGGCTTGGTACCAATGGCTAGGTTAATGTTTGGCAAAACTATTGTGCAAATGCTATGCTTCTTTCAATGTTCTTTTCGCATTAAGAAACACCTTTTTATTGCAAAAGTTAAGAAATTTAACAGTATTAACTGTTCACTGTTTCACTTGTACTTAAAAACTTAATACGCAAGCCCTTACTGGATCGGGTTAAGGTACCCTCAGCAATGGCAAAAGCCCTGATTAGAAACAAATATTTGTATTTTGGGTCAACCCTGTCTAGAGTTGTCTACCATTTTGCGGTTTCTGCGTTTGACAAATGCCACTAATGCCACACGGTCCCCAGGAATCGCTGCTTGCAGCTATATTCTTATATTTGGATCTATATAGCACCACCACGTGGCTCGATTGGGTTGAAACTGTAGAGGTCAATTCCTCATGTTACTCTTAATAGATCGACCAGGTTTCATAACTTTCTGTCAAATGATTTTGGAATTATCAGCATTTTTGTGATAAGTCACGCCTACTGAAAATTCATTGGTTCGTCATTCGGCCATCTTTTAAAACATCAAAATTCTGTACATACGTTTTATGAAGCATCGTCTACGGAGTTAGTGTACCTGGTTTCATGTAAATTGGCCAAATATAGTAGGAGGAGTAGCATTTTAAGTGTTTTGCAAAAAATACTAATTTGCGGAAAATCACATACGGCTGACTTCATGGATCCTCGAGGTAAATTTGTTCAACATGAGCAGAAGGACCTGTACACCACACTTTGTGACTCTAGGTCACACGGGGCATCGGCAGTGGGCGTGTCAATGTCACAATATTTACACATGCACTACAGCGCACCAACTGGCCTATCGCCACAAAATTTGGTGTGAGCTTGTATGATGACAACTTCTAACTATTTCCCAAGTTTCATGAGAATTAGCCAAGCGGTTAAGGAAAAACTCTAAGAAGTAATAAATGAGTACATTTAAGCCAAAATGTCGGCAAATTCAAGATGGCGCCCACCAAATTAGTAAAGACCTATGATCCAAATCCGACTCTTTGTCACTGTAGCAAGTTATACATCTCTGCAAAGGAACTGTGATTTTTAGTGAATTTTTAAATATTTCTTTATATTTGGAACTCTATAGCACCACCACATGCCTCGATTGGTATATAACTGTAGAGCTCAGGTTCAAATTGTACTTTTAACAGACCTACCAAGTTTCATAGCTTTCTGTCAAATCGTTTTTCGAATTATTAGCATTTTTGTGATAAGCCACGCCCAGTGAAATTTCATTGGCTCGTCATTCGGCCATCTTTGAAAATATCAAAATTCTGAATATAAATTTCATGACAAATGGTCTAAGGAATGTCTTTACCAAGTTGCATCTCAATTGGTCAAATTTTGTAGGAGGAGTAGTATTTTAAGTGTTTTACAAAACATGCTAATTAGCAAAAAATCCAATATGGCGGACTTTATGGGTCCTTAAGGCAAATTTGTTCAGAATGAGGAAAGGGACCTGCATACCAAATTTTGTGACTCTAGGTGAAACGGGGCGTCAGCAGTGGGCGTGTCAATGTCAAAATTTTGTCAGGTGCACTACAGCGCCACCAGGTGTTGAATCTGCGTCATAATACAGATGATCCAAGAGTTTGGCAATACCAACAAGCTTGCCAAGTTTGGTGATTCTAGGCCAAAACAGCTCACGGGAGTTTTAGGTGAAATCTGAGAAAAAAAAAAGAAGAAAAAAAAAGAATCTGAACAGATACAGTAGGGTACCAGCAGCTATGCTGCTCGGTCCCCTAAATATAGCTGCAAGCAGCGATTCCGGGGGGACCGAGCGGCATTAGCAGCATTTGTCAAACACAGAAACCGCAAAATGGTAGACAACTCTAGACAGGGTTGACCCAAAATACAAATATTTGTTTCTAATCAGGGCTTTTGCCATTGTTGATGGTATCTTAATCCGATCCAGTAAGGGCTTGCGTATTAAGTCTTTTAAGTACAAGTGAAACAGTGAACAGTTAATACTGTTAAATTTCTTAACTTTTGCAATAAAAAGGTGTTTCTTAATGTGAAAACAACATTAAAAAAAGCATAGCATTTGCACAATAGTTTTGCCAAACATTAACTTAGCCATTGGTACCAAGCTGGAATTGAACCGCTGACCACATACTGTACATGGAAAGCTAAGATTGAATCCACTAGGTCAAAGCAGGTTAACAGAAATAAGGAGGCCAAATAAGACTTGTGTGTTGCGGTATCAGATTGTTTTGGCTTACTGACTTCATAATTCAAACAGATAACAGGTAATATTGTGAAATTTCTTAGCCTTTGCGATAAAAAGAACATTCTTACAATGACGTGCACATTGTGTGCCTCAAAAAAAACTTTGGTACAGATGGGGATCGAACCACCAACCTACTACACGGCACTCAAATGCCATAACCACTAAGCTACAGGAACTTTCACAGTTGGTATAGCAGGTAGACGACCTGTTAAACAGAGATAGTGTACTTGGTGGATGGCATACCTGCCATCCCAACATTTGTATTTCTTTAGTGCTTGGGTTAAAACTGCAGGGCTCAAGTCTTGATCTAACTCTCAATCAACCCACCAAGTTTCAGAACTTTATATCAAATGGTTTTAGAAGTACTAGCATTTGTGCGATAAGCCAGGCCCAATGCAAAATTCATTGGCTTCTCATTCGGCCAATTTTTGACATACGCCTTAGTAGTAATGCATATATGTAGGGATACGGGTTGAGTAACTTGAACAAGTTTGGTGCAAATTGGGCTAATTCTGTAGGAGGAGTAGCATTTTAAGTGTTTTACAAAAAATGCTAATTAGCGGAAAATCGAAGATGGCAGACTTCAAGGTTTCTTGAGGCAAATTTGTTGGGCAGGAGTAGCGGGATGTATCCACCAAATTTTGTGACTGTAGATCAAAGGGGGCGTCGGCAGTGGGCATGTCAATGATTTTTAGTGAATTTTTAAATATTTTCTTATATTTGGATCTCTATAGCGCCACCACGTGGCTCGATTGGGTTGAAACTGGAGAGGTCAGGTCCAGATGTTACTCTTAAAAGACCTTCCAAGTTTCATAATTTTCTGTGAAATGGTTTTGGAATTATTAGCATTTTTGTGATAAGTCACGCCCATTGAAAATTCATTGGCTCCTCATTCGGCCATCTTTTAAAATATCAAAATTCTGAATATAACTTTTATGAAGCATGGTCTAAGGAGTTTGTGTACCTCGTTTCATGTAAATTGGCCAAATTTTGTAGGAGGAGTAGCATTTTAAGTGTTTTACAAAAAATGCTAATTATCAGAAAATCCAATATGGCTGACTTCATGGATCCTTGAGGCAAATATGTTCAGCATGAGCAGAGAGACCTGTACACCACATTTTGTGACTCTAGGTCAAACGGGGCGTTGCCAGTGGGCGTGTCAATGTCACAATATTTACACGTGCACTACAGAGCCACCAACTGGCCTATCGCCAGGAAATTCGGTGTGAGCTTGTATGATGACAACTTCTAACTACTTGCCAAGTTTCATGCTAATCAGCCAAGCGGTTAAGGAAAAACTCAAAGAAGTAATAAATGAGTACATTTAAGCCAAAATGTCGGCAAATTCAAGATGGCGCCCACCAAATTAGTAAAGTTCTATGATCCAAATGCGGCTCTTTGTCACTGCAGCAAGTTACACATCTCTGCAAAGGAACTGTGATTTTTAGTGAATTTGTTTATATTTCTTTATATTTGGAACTCTATAGCGCCACCACATGGATAGATTGGGATAAAACTGTACAAGTCTAGTCCTAATGGCACTCTTAACAGACCTGGCAAGTTTCATAGCTTTCTGTCAAATCGTTTTGGAATTATTAGCATTTTTGTGATAAGCCACGCCCAGTGAAATTTCATTGGCTCGTCATTCGGCCATCTTTGAAAATATAAAAATTCTGAATATAAATTTTATGAGACATGGTGTAACGAGTGTGTATACCAAGTTTCATCTCAATTGGTCAAATTTCGTAGGAGGAGTAGCATTTTAAGCGTTTTACAAAAAATGCTAATTAGCAAAAAATCCAATATGGCGTACTTTATGGGTCCTTGAGGCAAATTTGTTCAGAATGACCAAATGGACATGTATACCAAATTTTGTGACTCTAGGTGAAACGGGGCGTCGGCAGTGGGCGCGTCAATGTCAAAATTTTGTCACGTGCACTACAGCACCACCAGGTGTTCAATCTGCGTCATAATATAGAGGATTCAAGAGTTTGGGAATCCCAACAAGCGTGCAAAGTCTGGTGATTCTAGGACAAACCAGCTCACGGGAATTTTAGGTGAAAGGGGAGAAAAAAAAAAGAATCTGAACAAAAACAATAGGGTACCTGCAGCTTCGCTGCACGGTCCCCTAAATATAGCTGCAAGCAGCGATTTCCGGGGACCGTGCGGCATTAGTCAAACGCAGAAACCGCAAAATGGTAGACAACTCTAGACAGGGTTGACCCAAAATACAAATATTTGTTTCTAATCAGGACTTTTGTCATTGCTGATGGTATCTTAACCCGATCCAGTAAGGGCTTGCGTATTATGTTTTTTTAGTACAAGTGAAACAGTGAACAGTTAATACTGTTAAATATCTTAACTTTTGCAATAAAAAGGTGTTTCTTAATGTGAAAACAACATTAAAAGAAGCATAGCATTTGCACAATAGTTTTGGCAAACATTAACCTAGCCATTGGTACCAATTTCAAATTGAACCGCTGACCACATACATGGAAAGCCAATACTGAATCCGCTAGGCCAAAGCAGGTTAACAGAAATGAGGAGGCCAAATAAGACTTGTGTGTTGCGGTATCAGATTGTTTTGGCTTATTGACTTCATAATTCATACAGATAACAGGTAATATTGTGAAATTTCCTAGCCTTTGCAATAAAAAGAACATTCTTACAATGACGTGCACATTGTGTGCCTCAAAAAAAACTCAGGAACAGGTGAGGATCGAACCACCAACCTACTACACGGCAGTCAAATGCCTTAACCACTAAGCTACAGGAACTTTCACAGTTGGTATAGTAGGTAGACGGCCTGTTAAGCAGAGATAGTGTACTTGGTGGATGGCATACCTGCCATCCAAACATTTGTATTTCTCTAGTGCCACCACGCAGATTGATTGGGTTAAAACTGCAGGGCTCGAGTCTTGATCTAACTCTCAATCAACCCACCAAGTTTCAGAACTTTATATCAAACGGTTTTAGAAATACTAGCATTTGTGCGATAAGCTACGCCCAATGCAAAATCCATTGGCTTCTCATTCCAATTTTTGACATACACCTTATTAAAGTAATGCGTGTATGTAGGGAAGCGGGTTCAGTACCTTGAACAGGTTTGGTGCAAATTGGTCAAATTCTGTAGGAGGAGTAGCATTTTAAGTGTTTTACAAAAAATGCTAATTAGCGGAAAATTGAAGATGGCAGACTTCATGGTTTCTTGAGGCAAATTTGTTGGGCAGGAGTAGCGGGATGTATCCATCAAATTTTGTGACTGTAGATCAAAGGGGGCGTCGGCAGTGGGCGTGTCAATGTCCAAATTTTGTAACGTGGACTACAGCGCCACCAGGTGTTCAATCTGCGTCATAATACAGGTGATCCAAGAGTTTGGCAATCCCAACAAGCTTGCCAAGTTTGGTGATTCTAGGCCAAAACAGCTCACGGGAGTTTTAGGTGAAATCTGAGAAAAAAAAAGAAAAAAAAAAGAATCTGAACAAAAACAATAGGGTACCTGCAGCTTCGCTGCACGGTCCCCTAATAAAAAAAAGAATCTGAACAGATACAACCATAATGTTGCCAGAGAAGCGTCAATCTGCTTCTAGTCAGGAAGCAGATACAAGCTAGCCTACTACGAAATGAATCAACATGCCTTATAGCCTACATTCATTGCACTACAGAAAACTAAACTAAACCTAGCTGTACGGTACCAAAACATTTCCCGCAGGTAATGTTCTACACTACCGGAAAAAAAACTGCGAAGGAATTTCTGCGAATTAACTCACTCGCTCGCTCACTCGCTAGCTCGTAGCCCACACATGGAAGGTTGGAGTTACGTATCCGGGAATCCAGTGTTGAATAGCCTAACGTTAAATGTATTTTATTTTCTTTTTAAAAATTTATTTCTGATTTTTCCCATTTTAGTAGCCAATTGAACCCCTATTCTCATTCAATTCCCCCCGTGTAGCAACCGCTAGAGAATCACCGCTGCACAACCCCGTCAGCTGGTGGTAGACGGAGGTCGCCTCGTCCTTATTCAGGGCGCGACTCCTCCAAGCCTGACCGTGACTCCAGCTTGTCCAGGGCCACTATGCGCACAGCGATTCTCTCCGAGCCCCTCCCCCCACCCGGAGGCGACCGCCAATTGCTGCTCCCACAGGGTGCTGGCCATGCTCGGATCTGGCAGGACCGGGGCGTGAACCCTGATCCTCGGGGCACAACTGCACCAACTGAAAGCACCGCAGCGCCCCAAGTGTATTACATTTTCTATAGAATACTAATAGCCCTATTTTAAAACTGTATTTCTATATTTTACTGATGCAAACTATTTAGGCTGTACTAGCTATTTAGGCTGTATGTCTTTCAGCTAGAATGTGTTTGCGTCTAACCCATTGTGCATGCACGTCTCTATGTAGACTTGGTTCATTAATTTACATGCTTCTTCATGATCCATAGCTCAGGTGGTGCTGTTCATTGTATTTCATTACACATTAAATACTGCTCATCTACAAACTCTTTTAATGTAATTGTGTGCCGTCTGTAATAGGATAACTGTTCTCATTCTTGTCAATAGAGGGCGTTATAGTTACGCGAATGTCTGCATGCATTTCTTTGGAATGCATGTCTCTCTCCGCGTTTATCTTCATGCATTATTCATCATTAGTTAGCTATAAAAAATAAGTGATATCAGATCAAAAACATCTACGACGTAAAAAAAAAACAAGTTACTCACGCATAGCCTACATAGCGCTGTCTTAATTCCAACTTGCAAAAACTAGGCCTGCCTTTAAAAGTCTTGATATCAAAATGTGGCCAAGTTACAACTAACAATATTGCCTATCGTAGCTCACACTAAATAAACTAGCTCTATTCCAAAGCAATGCTATCCAAACTTTCTTAAATTATTTAATGCAACTTGGCCCTGTGTTTCTTCATCTTACCATCTCAAGAGAATGCGGTCAATGAAACTGTATGTGCCACATCAAACTGCAAAATGAAAATAATTTATCGTGGAAATACTCTGATTCAGATGTGTTGCACTTAGAAATTAAACAGAAAAATTGCTACACTATAGGGCATGTTTGAACAATTGTCTGCATCCACTGCTTTGGGTCTATGAAAAGCACAGAATGAATAAAATGTATTATTATTATTATTATGTATTTATTGATTTATTTATTTGGATTTCTACCAAAACCTGTGTGGTCATACAGAGCATAGATATCCTTGTGTTCACAAAATTCTGTTTGCAAATATCATAAATACTATTATGTTAAGAAAATTGGTACTATTACTTATTTGCCACCACTGACCCACAAACATGTCTGGATACGTTTGTAAAAATGCTATATGTACGCTATTTTCTAGGTAAAAATATTACTCATTTTTATCTGCATTTATTTATTCATCACCCCTTTCTCTATTGTACATGATGTTTCTTCATATAAATGTGTTTGTGAATTGTAAAGAATTCTGTAGCAGCAGTTAACATTTTAAAACCTGTACATTTTCCAAAGTAAACTTGCCAACAAAGTACAACCATATCCTTTCTGGAGTGTAATTATTCATCAACTGTTAAAAACATTCATTGAAATCATATGTTGTTCCATGAGGCACAATCTCTTCACATGCAAAGGTGAAGAAACACAGGGCCAAGTTGCATTATATAATTTAGAAAGTTTGGATAGCATTGCTTTGGAATAGAGCTAGTTTATTTAGTGTGAGCTATGATAGGCAATATTGTTAGTTGTAACTTGGCCACATTTTGATATCAAGACTTTTAAAGGCTTTAAAGACTTTTTTTACGTCGTAGACATTTTTGATCTGATATATTGTACCATACATGTACTTTCTTGAAGTAACGTTAAGCCTATATGAATGCGAAAAGTACAATAATTCGATATGGCTGTTGGATCTCCTGCTTTGTAAACGGGAATGATTTTAGATGTTTTCCATGCAGAAGGAAAAACTTACTTTGCAATACATAAATTTATGAGATGATGGGTGACTGTTAATAAAGAATCCAAATGTGACAGAAAGAAGTCTGAGTTCATGTTGTGTGTATCCTTTGATTTGGTCTCCTTTAAAGAATGTGTGATGTTTATTAAACACTCTTGAGATATCTCTGTGAAGGAGAAAGGTTGTGATTGTAAGGAAGAAAATTCCAATTGTTGCACAGATGGATCAAAGCGGGCTGCGAGCTCTTCTACTGATGCAATAAAAAAGTATTAAACGCGCAAGCAAATTTTTGAGGCTCTGTTAGCAATAATCCATGTGAGAAAACGCTTATCTTGCCATGGTTATTTTTTGTCCATCCTCCAGTTATGGTGTTCAGTGCATCCCACAGCTTTTTGGGGTGCAAAGAGGCTTCATTTATTAGTTTTTGCTTTTGCTTTCTGTAACTCAACGGTAGGCTACATTTATTTCTAATTGTCGCAAAAGCTTGTTTATCTGTTAATAGTATGGTAGTAGTTTTTCATAAGTTTAGATTTTTGTTTGAGCAGACGTAATATATTTGGTGTAATCCAAGGTAAAGATAATTGTCGAGACTTTAGTTTAGAACTTTTTGTGTATTTTTTAGTTATAGTCTTAATTTTTTCATGCATTTTCGTGAGTATTTGCTCTGGGTTGTTCATCTTATTCTCCTCTTCCCAGTTAATGTTATTAATCTCATTTTGGTACGTCTGTTTATTGGAGCCTGGTATCATTTTTATAACATTCAATTTGTGTCCCTTGTGTTCTATAATTTTTTTTCTAATAGCAAAGGTAAGAAAATGGTCCGATGTTGTTGTTTTAATAACCCCATTTAGGTTATATTTTGTCGGTTCATTGGAAAAAATGAGATCAAGAATTGTTTCACACGTAGCCTACTACATACTCGCGTTGGTTCCTTTATCAATTGTTCAAGTCCAAATTTGGTTGCTACATGTTTGAGCGGTGTAGCAATAGTGTCATTCCAATTTAAGTTGAAATCACCAAGTAGTATGTATTCTTTTGTTTTTACCGACTCAAGAATAGTTGTTAGGGATGATACATAATCTATTGGTGACTTGTTAGGAGGTTTATATGAAACTAAAATATCTATAGCATGCTGAGACGTTAAATAAAAAGTGATTTGTAACGTTTCGGATGCCGTGTCTGTTAGATTTTTTGTTGATGAGTACTTATTTGATACATATATTGCTACTCCTCCTCCACGTAAAGATTCAACTTTGTAAAGATTCAACTTTGATTCAAGTAAAGTAAAGATTCAACTTTGTTATCAGGAGTGATTTGTTTTTGCAACAGCTTAAGTGTAAAATCCTAATTGGTCTGTTGTCCCAAAAAAAGTGTCCTCTCCAGAACATTTGGTGTGAGCATATAGAACATTAAGGTAGGACCACCAAATGATAACTCATTCATTTATTTCAAAGTATTTGGATGTCTTTTGATGGGAAAAAAAACAGTTACCTAATCAGTATTTCTATTCACCATCCTTGTTATCAGTAAGACAAGATCTGAAGGTATAACCTGCTGTCCATTGTGTTGAGAAGTGGAGTTTTCCCTATATCCAGATGGGACAGTGTATAGCCAGACCTCTGCATGTCACATGCCAGCAGAGAGAACCACATACAAACAACCCAATGCCATAATAACATGAAGGGTATTAACAATGAAATGCTGTACATCCATCTTGAAAATAGTTGTAAGATTAATGCTTAAAGATCTAACACTGTTATTATGGCTACGGGTTGATTAGATATGGGTGGTCTGGTCTCCAGAACAAAATATAGCAATTAAGCAAAGAGAACATTTTCAGAATATTTATTTCACACAATATGGTGACATTCATAATATTGTAAATAAACTGTAGGACTATTCCCCTCCACCACCATTCAAGCCACAATGACACCGGGTTCTTTCTGTAATTTTGTATATTTATTATCAAATCAGAAATATATGAACAATGATTGGTTACAGGTAAAAGAAGATGACATGTTGATATTGGAATACATCTTATGCAAATACAATTATATTTATCCATACATTAACATAAACTGGCAAGGAAAAGGTCATCTTTCTTGACATTGTTCCCTCAAGACACATAACGACTCCCAGTATCCCAATGTCCCTATACAGTCAAGCCGGAAAGTCTGCACACTCCTTTCACCTTCTCCACGTTTTATTACGTTACAGACTTATACTACAATAGATTGAGTTCATTTTTTGCCTCAAACATCTACACACAATAGCCAATAATGACGAAGTGAAAACAGGTTTTTAGAAAATATGCAATTTTATTTTACTGACAAAAATAGGTTATTTAGGGGTTACATATCTGTACACACCCTTAGCCTAATACTTGGTTGCTGCACCTTTGGCAGTGATTACAGCTTCAAGGCGTCTTGGGAAAGAAGCTATGAGCTTGGCACACTTGTTTCTGGACATTTTTGCCCATTCCTCTTGGCATATCCTTGCAAGCTCCGTCAGGTTGGATGGGGAGCGTCGGTACACAGGCATTTTCAGCTCTTTCCACAGATGTTCAATTGGATTCAGGTCTGGGCTCTGGCTGGGCCACTCAAGGACATGCACAGACTTTCTCCGAAGCCACTCCTTTGTTCTCTTGGCTGTGTGCTTCGGGTCGTTGTCATGTTGGAAGGTAAACCTTCGCCCCAGTCTGAGGTCCAGAGCGCTCTGGAGCAGGTTTTCTTCAAGGATCTCGGTGTACTTAGCTGCCTTCATCTTTCCCTCTATCAGGACTAGTCGCCCCGTTCCCGCTGCTGAAAAACATCCCCACATCATGATGCTGCCACCGCCATGCTTCACTGTAGGTATGGTATTAACCAGGTGATGAGCGGTGCCTGGTTTCCTCCAGACGTGACGCTTGGTATTCAGGCCAAAAAGTTCAATTTTGGTTTCATCAAACCAGAGAATCTTGATTCTCATGGTTTGAGAGTCCTCTAGGTGCCTTTTGGCAAACTCCAAGCGGGCTGTAATGTGCCTTTTACTAAGGAGGGGCTTCCGTCTGGCCACTCTACCATAAAGGCCTGATTGGTGGAGTGCTGCCTGGATGGTTGATCTTCTGAAAGGTTCTCCCATCTCCACAAGGATACGCTGGAGCTCTGTCAGAGTGACCCTCGGGTTCCTGCTCACCTCCCTGGCCAAGGCCCGTCTTCCCCGATTGCTCAGTTTGGCCGGGCGGCCAGGTCTAGGAAGATTCTTGGTGGTTCCAAACTTCTTCCATTTACGAATGATGGTGGCCACTGTGCTCTTTGGGACCTGTAAAGCTGCAGAGATATTTCCGTACCCTTCTCCAGATCTATGCCTTGACACAATCTTGTTTCTGAGGTCTGCAGATAATTCCTTTGACCCCATGGCTTGGAGTTTGCTCTGACATGCACTGTCAACTGTGGAACCTTATATAGGCAGGTGTTGGCAATCCCCAATCATGTCCAATCAATTGAATTTATCACAGGTGGACTCCAATTAAGTTGTAGAAACATCTCAAGCAGTATCAGTGGAAACAAAATGCACCTCAGCTCACTTTTGGGTGTCATATCAAAGGGTGTGCACACTTGTGTACATATGATATTTTACATTTTGATTTTTAATAAATTAGCACAAATGTCTAAAAACCTGTTTTCACTTTGTCATTATGGGCTACTTTGTGTAGAATTTTGAGAAAAAAATGAACTCAATCTATTGTAGAATATGTCTGTAACGTAATAAAACGTGGAGAAGGTGAAAGGAGTGTGCAGACTTTCCGGCTTGACTGTATGTACTATATTAGTTATTCATTCATACAAACTCAATTTATCTTGTTAAAGACATTGGATGGCATTCAATTCAATAAGTTCTTTGTCAGGGTCCAAAAGGACTACCTGCTGTCATGTCATTTGAATAAATCATGAACACTGACATTATGAGTAGCTGAATCATGTATGCTATGTAATGCTTTAGTGTGAAAATAAATCTCAACAGACTGGTCAAGTAAAGGATATGTACAGTGAACAGTGAATCTTTTTTTTCTGTGTTTTGGCTCTGTACTGCAGCACTTTGGATGTGAAATGAAGCAATGATAGTGAGGCTAAAATACAGACTGTAAGCTTCAATTTGAGGGCATTTTCATCCATATTGTAACTGAAGAAGGCTGCAGTACAGGCCTGGCATAGCATCACCAGTGAAGATACCCAGCATCTGACGATTTCTACAGCTCGCAGACTTCAGGCAGTCCTTGCATGCAAAGGATATGCAACCAAGTATTATTATTTCATAGCAACATAATTAATGATCAGGATTAATACACTTTTCCTACACAAGGAATCTCTTCAATGCATTAACTGTACAACTCTAAAGAAGTCCCATGATAAGAGACATTTCTCATTTATATTGGTACAGATGTTCTGCAATAACATATTCTTTAGAACCACCACTCAAAAGTCTATGAAAACATGCATGTAAGTTATGATACTTAACATAGCTACATTGATTCTCACATTACAATGTATGGCTATGATGTCTTCTGGGTTTAGATGAACTAAAATGACATGTCTACCATGTTTGCTAGTCTAAACAGAGATGACAGGTCTAGTTTAGGCCATTTAATAAATTGACAGACAAGAAACAACTGAATATGAGCAACAGAACATAAGCAGCCTAATGTTTACAGGTAGGCCTATATTACCATAACAGATGACAGCTTAGCTAAATAATGTAGTTATTCGATAATGAGACGGCACCCAGCGCTTTAATTCCAATGGCAAGTATACATATTTATTCAATAACTTTAATTGCAGTTTCACTGTGGAACAATTCAGGGTGCTTAGCCAAAGTCGCGTAGCAAAAGATAAATATTGACTACCCTAACAATACAATATTGACTACCCTAACAATACAAGTCATAATGTAAGTCAGTATTAAAACAACCTTCATTCGTTCTCCTCCATTTCTTCAAGATTTTGAAGTAAAAAGGACATCTCTGTCGCCTCCAAGTCCTCCGCAACAACAAACAACACGGCAACAAGCAACAACTCCTCCATATTGTTTTTCTCCCTGCCAGTTTCAGAAACGTCCGAAACTGTCCCAGTTCGATCGGCTCAGGCGTTTGACATTTCCGCCTGAGGCAGGCAAGCCAACTGCTCACCGATGTCTACTCGAATATACGCTCTATGACTCGAACACGCCCATAGCCTACCTAAAAAGTGACGCCTATGACGTATATCTGAGCCGACAAGAGATCATGAAGGGCGGGGGGGAATTTGTTGTGACACCGACTGCTATGCTGTAATTGCTGTTGCAATCCAATGCAAACCGAATAGGATCCGGAGGCTTCGTCAGAAAAGTCTAGCTGTCGGTAAAAGGAACATAACATCTATTCAAGTCTTGTTGGATGATAGCGTTAAGGTATGTCCTACGTTTTTCCTTTGATTTCAAATATAATATTAGCTAAATATCGTGAAATTGCAATCAATTGTATTGACAGTAAACTGGAAATTAGCGAGCGATGAATAGCAAGCTGCTCATGACCAAGTATAGCTATAACTTAACGTTAGCAAGCTATTAACGTAAGCTTGCTGATGATATAGGCTAACTTAAATCATATGTAGGTATTTTGCTCACTAATTGGGACAAATGAAACAAGTACGGTAACGTTAGTCAGCCAACTACCTTAATGTTACTGAGTTAAATTGGCTAACGTTAATGTTAACGTTCATGTCCATATTCGTTTGGTAACGTCAACTTAGCTAACATTTAAAAGAGGATGACGTACTTTTCCTTAATATTACCAAATGCAGCAGCCACTGTAAAGCAGTTTTTTCCTGAGTTCTGCGTTAACGTTACATAACGTTAGCCTATCTGCAAGCTGGTTATCTAACGTTACTTCTGTTCTGTAATACAGTATGCAACAATCTAGTTGGCTTGTCAGCAACTGGAGATATGATGTAACATAGCTCACTAACTTAGCTCACGTTAGATAGCTATTATGTCCTATAGGCAACTGTTTAGCTAAAGTGTTGTTCGCTATTCGTTTAGCGTGTTCATGCTCCGTGGTGGGTGGTGTAACTTACTGCGGTCAAGCCAGCCTCCACTTCGAAAAAGATGGTCAAGCTAGCCCCCACGTTCTTTTTGTGGTTCGCAATATACTAGGCATTCTACGGTAAGAGCGTGTAAGAATTGATTTCAAAATAAAAGTGAAGTTCCGGTGAACGTGATAAGACGTGAAAGTAATTTCACATGCATTCAATAAACCAGTCAGTCTGTCAGTAAACGAACGAATTAATAAATAAATAACATACATACATACATACATACATACATACATAAAACAAAATTAATAATTATTAAATAATAAAATTAATAATTATTTTTAAAAAACTACCGCCTGCAAACTATTTCAGTATGCAAACTATTTCAATCTGACTTCAAAATTACCACCTCATAGTGTCACTCAGACCATCTCAGGACATTCAGATGTGGAATTTCAAAATTAAAGTCTTCTAAAATGTTATACAAGAGCTGTGTTTCTAAATTCAGATTGATATTAAAAGGAAACCTCCTGTTTTCACTGAACAATTTCACTTCAGAATGATAGAAGAAGACCTCATAGTGTCACTCAGACAACCTCAGGACATTCTGATGTGGAATTTCAAAATTAAAGCGCTCTAAAATGTCATATAAGAGCTGAGTTTCTTCTAAATTCAGATTGATATTAAAAGGAAACGTCCTGTTTTCACTGACCAATTTCACTTCAGAATGATAGAAGAACACCTCATAGTGTCACTCGGACAACCTCAGGACATTCTGATGTGGAATTTCAAAATTAAAGCCCTCTAAAATATCATATAAGAGCTGTGTTTCTTCTCAATTCAGATTGATATTAAAAGGAAACCTCCTGTTTTCACGGAACCATTTCTCTTCCGAATGATAGAAGAAGACCTCAGAGTGTCACTCAGACAATCTCAGGACATTCTGATGTGGAATTTCAAAATTAAAGACCTCTAAAATGTCATATAAATGCTGTGTTTCTTCTAAATTCAGATTGATATTAAAAGGAAACTTCCTGTTTTCACAAAACCATTTCTCTTCAGAATGATAGAAGAACACCTCAGAGTGTCACTCAGACAATCTCAGGACATTCTGATGTGGAATTTCAAAATTAAAGCCCTCTAAAATTTCATAAATGCTGTGTTTCTTCTAAATTCAGATTGAAAAGGAAACCTGTTTTCACAAAATAATTTCAATTGATTGTTATCAGCGATTTATTTATAAGATTCTCTTGTTAGACACAAAAATAATAAGAGTTTTTTATATTTTTACATCTATACATCTTTTTTTATATGTAATGTATTTAAACTTTGAATTCACAATACACAAATGTTTTCCTATTTAGTTATTGTCATGCGGTGAGTGCGAATGCGAGGCAACGGAGGAATGCAGACAACCCACGCAGACTGGGACAGTTGAATAATTTACAGCTAAATAGTGATGTCAAGGATGAAAAGGGTTTAAGCGCACAAGCAGCAGTTACAGCTGTCTTCCCTGGCTTGTTCCAGGTCCTCTGTGTCCAAGCCCAGGCACTGTTCATGGAACCATCTTTCACATTTGTCACATTGGATCTATAAAATCACAAGGTGGAAATCTCTTAGATGATTTTCAGGCTACTTTCACAAATTTCGACCTGTCCGTATTTTTCAACAAATGTTACCCACTATGTAACTACAGTATGTGTGTTCATATAATTTGTATGAATAGTCACAATGAAGAAATTTAGTTTGCTGTCAATATATCGGTGTATCTAAATACTCAGCTTCACAGTTTACAATTTCTACTGCTTTTCATGTACAAATTCTGTTTTCACAACACCAGCAGAGCTACTGCAAATGCTACTACCTCAGAGTGTAAAGGGAATGGAACTAATATGATGATGCAGCTTTTATCCCAGTTTAATCCAAGCCCATTTGGCCACCTCTAAACACCTTAAAGCAGCTTGCCTTGTCCTGAGATTGTCTGAGTGACAATCTGAACTGTACTTCTATCAATCTGAAGTGAAATTGGTCTTCAATCATTCTGAAGAGGTTTCCTTTTAATATCAATCTGAATTTAGAAGAAACACAGCATTTATATGACATTTTAGAGCGCTTTAATTTTGAAATTCCACATCAGAATGTCCTGAGGTTGTCTGAGTGACACTCTGAGGTCTTCTTCTATCATTCTGAAGTGAAATGGTTTTGTGAAAACAGGAGGATTCCTTTTAAAATCAATCTGAATTTAAGAAACACAGCATTTATATGACATTTTAGAGGGCTTTAATTTAGAAATTCCACATCAGAATGTCCTGAGATTGTCTGACTGACACCCTGAGGTGGTGTGCTATCATTCTGAAGTGAAATTGGTCAGTGAAAACAGGAAGTTTCCTTTTAATATCAATCTGAATATAGAAGAAACACAGCTCTTATATGACATTTTAGAGGATTTAATTTTGAAATTCCACATCAGAATGTCCTGAGGTTGTCTGAGTCACACTATGAGGTGTTCTTCTATCATTCTGAAGTGAAATGGTTTTGTGAAAACGGGCGGTTTCCTTTTAATATCAATCTGAATTTAGAAGAAACACAGCCCTTTTATGACATTTTCGAGGGCTTTAATTTTGAAATTCCACATCAGAATATCCTGAGGTTGTCTGAGTGACACTATGAGGTCTTTGTCTATCATTCTGAAGTGAAATTGGTCAGTGAAAACAGGAGGTTTCCTTTTAATATCAATCTGAATTTAGAAACACAGGTCTTATATGACATTTTAGAAGACTTTAATTTTGAAATTCCACATCTGAATGTCCTGAGATGGTCTGAGTGACACTATGAGGTGGTCATTTTGAAGTCAGATTGGTCAGATTGAAAATGTATTCTTTATTATTAAGTTAATTATTTTTTTATTAATGAGTAATTATTCACACAATTGAAATGAGAAAGCCTCATTTTTTCTCTGAAATAGTTTGCAGGCGGTAGTTGTTTAAAAAAAATAATTATTCATTTTATTATTTAATAATTATTCATTTTGTTTTATTTATGTATGTATGTATGTATGTATGTATGTATGTATGTATGTATGTTATGTTATGTTATGTTATTTATTTATTTATTTATTTATTTATTTATTTATTTATTTATTTATTTATTTATTTATTTATTTATTTATTTATTTATTTATTTATTTATTCATTCATTCATTCATTCATTCATTCATTGTTTACTGACAGACTGACTGATTTATTGAATGTATGTGAAATTACTTTCACGTCTTATCATGTTCACCGGAACTTCACTTTTATTTTGAAATCAATTCTTACACGCTCTTACCGTAGAATGCCTAGTATATTGCGAACCACAAAAGAACGTGGGGGCTAGCTTCACCATCTTTTTCGAAGTGGAGGCTGGCTTGACCGCAGTTGTAACTTGCATGTTCCACGCTCGTTGCGCACAAGTAAAACCCGTTTAGGACAGGTTCCCATTCTTCACATCCTAAGCGATTTATCTAGTTATGCCCTATTCGAACTGGACTAGTATTACCAAGGGACTTCATATGATTTCTGATACTTGCGGAGGTCGTCTGAGATCTTAATACCGTACGAATCTGCCATGTCCGTAATTTGTAAAGTAAAAATCTGATTAAAAACCTCTACGACGTAAAAAAAGCCAAGTTACTCACGCATAGCCTACATAGCGCCGTCTATAAGTTCTTAATTCCAACTTGCAAAAACTAGGCCTGCCTTTAAAAGTCTTGATATCAAAATGTGGCCAAGTTACAACTAACAATATTGCCTATCGTAGTTCAAACTAAATAAACTAGCTCTATTCCAAAGCAATGCTATCCAAACTTTCCTAAATTATTTAATGCAACTTAGCCCTGTGTTTCTTCATCTTTGCATGTGAAGAGATTGTGCCTCATGGAACAACATATGATTTCAATGAATGTTTTTAAGAGTTGATGAATAATTACACTTCAGAAAGGATATGGTTGTACTTTGTTGGCAAGTTTACTTTAGAAAATGTACAGGTTTTAAAATGTTAACTGCTGCTACAGCATTCTTTACAATTCACAAACAGACATTCATATGAAGAAACGTCATGTACAATAGAGAAAGGGGTGATGAATAAATAAAAGCAGATAAAAATGAGTAATATTTTTACGTAGAAAATAGCGTACATAAAGCATTTTTACAAATGTATCCAGACATGTTTGTGGGTCAGATGGTGGCAAATAAGTAATAGTACTAATTTTCTTAACATAATAGTATTTATGATATTTGCAAACAGAATTTTGTGAACACAAGGATATCTATGCTCTGTAGGACCACACAGGTTTTGATATACAGTGCATCTGGAAAGTATTCACAGCGCTTCACTTTTTCCACATTTTGTTCTGTTACAGCCTTATTCCAAAATTGATTAAATTCATTTTTTCCCTCAAAATTCTACACACAACACCCCATAATGACAATGTGAAAAAAGTTTTTTTGAGATTTTTGCAAATTTATTAAAAATAAAAAACGAAAATTTCTCATTTACATAAGTATTCATACCCTTTGCTTTAACGTATTTTTAAAGTATCATATTTCATATTTGGTCACATATCCTTTACATGCTGTTACTTCCTGAAGTCTGTGACCATCAACATCAAAAAACTGTCGATATCTTATTTTCAGGTACTGTTACAAGCGATACTATAACCTCTCTGCATTTGAATGGATCTCTATGGAAATTGGGGGGTGAGACTAGATTCAGCTGTAAATTACACTGGTACAGTATGGAACACATGGCTGGCTAAATGGCTGTAAGTTATCAAGGGTCTGAGCTATCAAACGAGCCCCAAACCATCACTCTGTTGCCAGATATGGAGTAGATGTGGATGGATCACTGCAAGGGTTATTTCTCCGGACTCATTTTCCTATAGAACTCTATGGGGAAAAAAGTCAGGAGAAACAACCCTTAAAGTGATCCATCCACATCTACTCCATATCTGGCAACAGAGTGATTTCAGGAAGTAACAGCATAAAGGATATGCGACCAAATATGAAATATGATACTTTAAAAATACGTTAAAGCAAAGGGTATGAATACTTATGTAAAAGAGAAATTTTATTTTTTTATTTTTAATAAATTTGCAAAAATCTCAAAAATTTTTTTTCCACATTGTCATTATGGGGTGTTGTGTGTAGAATTTTGAGGGAAAAAATGAATTTAATCAATTTTGGAATAAGGCTGTAACAGAACAAAATGTGGAAAAAGTGAAGCGCTGTGAATACTTTCCGGATGCACTGTACAGTCAAGCCAGAAAGTCTGCACACTCCTTTCACCTTCTCCACGTTTTATTACGTTGCAGACATGTTCTACAATAGATTGAGTTCATTTTTTGTCTCAAACATCTACACACAATAGCCAATAATGACGAAGTGAAAACAGGTTTTTAGAAAATATGACATATGACAAAAATAGGTTATTTAGGGGTTACATATCTGTACACACCCTTAGCCTAATACTTGGCTGCTGCACCTTTGGCAGCGATTTCAGCTTCAAGGCGTCTTGGGAAAGAAGCTATGAGCTTGGCACACTTGTTTCTGGACATTTTTGCCCATTCCTCTTGGCATATCCTTGCAAGCTCCGTCAGGTTGGATGGGGAGCGTCGGTACACAGCCATTTTCAGCTCTTTCCACAGATGTTCAATTGGATTCAGGTCTGGGCTCTGGCTGGGCCACTCAAGGACATGCACAGACTTTCTCCGAAGGCACTCCTTTGTTCTCTTGGCTGTGTGCTTCGGGTCGTTGTCATGTTGGAAGGTAAACCTTCGCCCCAGTCTGAGGTCCAGAGCGCTCTGGAGCAGGTTTTCTTCAAGGATCTCGGTGTACTTAGCTGCATTCATCTTTCCCTCTATCAGGACTAGTCGCACCGTTCCCGCTGCTGAAAAACATCCCCACATCATGATGCTGCCACCGCCATGCTTCACTGTAGGGATAGTATTAGCCAGGTGATGAGCGGTGCCTGGTTTCCTCCAGACGTGACGCTTGGTATTCAGGCCAAAAAGTTCAATTTTGGTTTCATCAGACCAGAGAATCTTGATTCTCATGGTTTGAGAGTCCTCTAGGTGCCTTTTGGCAAACTCCAAGCGGGCCTTTTATTAAGGAGGGGCTTCCGTCTGGCCACTCTACCATAAAGGCCTGATTGGTGGAGTGCTGCCTGGATGGTTGATCTTCTGAAAGGTTCTCCCATCTCCACAAGGATACGCTGGAGCTCTGTCAGAGTGACCCTCGGGTTCCTGCTCACCTCCCTGGCCAAGGACCGTCTTCCCTGATTGCTCAGTTTGGCCGGGCGGCCAGGTCTAGGAAGATTCTTGGTGGTTCCAAACTTTTTCCATTTATGAATGATGGTGGCCACTGTGCTCTTTGGGACCTGTAAAGCTGCAGAGATATTTCCGTACCCTTCTCCAGATCTATGCCTTGACACAATCCTGTTTCTGAGGTCTGAAGATAATTCCTTTGACCCCGTGGCTTGGAGTTTGCTCTGACATACACTGTCAACTGTGGGACCTTATATAGGCAGGTGTTGGCAATCCCCAATCATGTCCAATCAATTGAATTTATCACAGGTGGACTCCAATTAAGTTGTAGAAACATCTCAAGCAGTATCAGTGGAAACAAAATGCACCTCAGCTCACTTTTGGGTGTCATATCAAAGGGTGTGCACACTTGTATACATATGATATTTTACATTTTGATTTTTAATAAATTAGCACAAATGTCTAAAAACCTGTTTTCACTTTGTCATTATGGGCTATTTTGTGTAGAATTTTGAGACAAAAAATGAACTAAATCTATTGTAGAATATGTCTGTAACGTAATAAAATGTGGAGAAGGTGAAAGGAGTGTGCAGACTTTCCGGCTTGACTGTAAATCCAAATAAATAAATACATAATAATAATAATACATTTTATTCATTCTGTGCTTTTCATAGACCCAAAGCAGTGGATGCAGACAATTATTCAAACATGCCCTATAGTGTAGTAATTTTTCTGTTTAATTTCTAAGTGCAACATATCTGAATGAGAGTATTTCCACTATACATTATTTTCATTTTGCAGTTTGATGTGGCACATACAGTTTCATTGACCACATTCTCTTGTGATGGTAAGATGAAGAAACACAGGCCCAAGTTGCATTAAATAATTTAGGAAAGTTTACATAGCATTGCTTTGGAATAGAGCTAGTTTATTTAGTGTGAGCTACAATAGGCAATATTGTTAGTTGTAACTTGGCCACATTTTGATATCAAGACTTTTAAAGGCAGGCCTAGTTTTTGCAAGTTGGAATTAAGAACTTATAGACAGCGCTATGTAGGCTATGCATGAGTAACTTGGCTTTTTTTTACGTCGTAGACGTTTTTGATCTGATATCACTTATTTTTTATAGCTAACTAATGATGAATAATGCATGAAGATAAACACGGAGAGGGACATGCATTCCAAAGAAATGTATGCAGACATTCGCTTAACCATAACGCCCTCTATTGACAAGAATGAGAACAGTTATCCTATTACAGACAGCACACAATTACATTAAAAGAGTTTGTAGATGAGCAGTATTTAATGTGTAATGAAATACAATGAACAGCACCACCTGAGCAATGGATCATGAAGAAGCATGTAAATTAATGAACCAAGTGTATATGGAGACATGCATGCACAATGGGCTAGACGCAAACACATTCTAGCTGAAAGACATACAGCCTAAATAGCTAGTACAGCCTAAATAGTTTGCAACAGTAAAATATGGAAATACAGTTTTAAAATAGGGCTATTAGTATTCTATGAAATACATTTAACATTAGGCTATTCAACACTGGATTGCCGGATGTGTAACTCCAACCTTCCATGTGTGGGCTACGAGCTAGCGAACGAGCTAGTGAGTTCATAAGCACAGCAGATTTAGGCTATTCAACACTGGATTGCCGGATGCGTAACTCCAACCTTCCATGTGTGGGCTACGAGCTAGCGAGTGAGCTAGTTAGTTTCTGCACAGCAGAGTTTTTTTTCCGGTAGTGTAGAACGTTACCTGTGGGAAATGTTTTGGTCCCGGTTCAGCTAGGTTCAGTTTTCTGTAGTCTAATGAATGTAGGCTATAATGCATGTTGATTCCCTTCGTAGTAGCCTAGCTTGTATCTGCTTCCTGACGACAAGCAGGAAGTAACGTTGGCGAACAAGCTTAATTGGAGAACGCATATTTCCCAGGAATCTTAGCCAGAAAGAAAATGATACATACTACTAAGAAAGTACATACCAGAGATGATGATGATGATGATGATGATGATTTATAATTTTTTTAAAAAATGACTAACCATGAATGAGATATGTTTGGGGAATTGGCGGTTTATAAATCCGATCTCTTAAAGGCTTGCAGCTTAAAAGAGGCTATCCTCAATTCTTAATGTAGGCTATTATCGTAAATTCTTAATTTTCCTAGTAGTTAATTTTATGGTGACCTTGTGTTATGTGCGAAAAGGATAAAGTGAACAGAGCTGAAGTGAAGAAATTAATGAATAAAGAAATGTTGGCCGATGCAAGGGGTTTCCACAGTCAGTCAGTCATGACCACAAGAGCGTAACACCCTCCCAAAACCAGACAAGAGCGAGCGTCCGGTTTGGGAAGGGCATGATATAGTACAAGTGAAATACAAGTGAAACATTGAACAGTTAATATTGGAAACCTCTTTTGCCTTTGCAATAAAAATATGTTAATATGTTAATGTGAAAATAATAACAGTCTAAGAAATGAAAAGTACTTAACAGTTGCACATTGTTTTTGTGGAAAATACACATTTGCCCTGCAGGGCTCGAACCCACAATCCACTGTGTGAGAGACTGCTGTTCTAACCACAAGGCCACAGTAGCTTCTTGGAAAACATGAAGCCATTAGCCACATTAATATTAAAAAACATTAGTATGAAGCGTTTTTATTGGACGATGAGCTTGATGAGCAGGTATACGGACCATACCCTCAAATAATAATTCTCCCCATTGGATAACACCGCGACGGAGGCGGGCAGTTTGGCAGGAAAATGGAAAGAAGAAGAAGAAGAAGAAGATGAAGAAGCGGAAGAGGAAGGAGAAAAACGGCAAAATAACCCAAGTTTGAGGCTTTATTGTGTGGATGTGTGAAGTTGTATCTGAATGCTGTGTGGTTACATGAGGTCAGAACATACAGAAGTTAATGTTTTTAAGGGCTGAGAGTCTATGGTCATTGTGGTTACTTCTGTAGGAAACCCTGAAAAGTGCCAAAATCTCGGTGCTGTATAGGTATGGGGCATGCCCCACCAAGCCGTAACTTGGCGGATGGCATACCTGCCATCCAAATTCAACTGCAAATTAGTATAATTACCTAGCCTACCATATTTCGCAAACCACAGGTCATCTGATAATGTTAGTCCCGCGTGAATCAGCATCTCAGTAATTTGGGGTGATCTATTTTTCTCCAGCAAGGATTCTTTATTTCAACGCCCTTTTTCTGCATTTTTCCGGTTTGAGAATTAGGAGTCTGGTGGAAATTAATAATAGGAACATTTTGGGTGGGGTTCTTTTGCCAAAAGTTTTTTTACTGAATTTACTGAATTGAAATTGAATTGTAGCCTATCCAACCCTGTAGCCACCTTCAACTAGGGCTGGGCGATATATCGCAACGATAATTATCGATTGCAATAACGGCCGTTGCCAGCATGTGGGGTATTGCCTTTTTTTCGTCTTTTTTTCTTTAATTATACCTGATGCGGTAGTAATCTAAACTTCAAAACCTGTGTGAAATTCTTCCGGGGAAAAAAAACGTCATCACTGTCTACTGCGCGTTGATAAGACGGACAATCACAGAAAGGCGTTGCACCTTTCATGTGATTGAAAAAACACATCACATGATCATGTGAAAGCTGTATGACCTTGCTGCTGGTTGGCTGTCTTATCAACACTCAATAGATATCAGCGGTGATGTTTTTTCCGGAAGCATTTCACGCGACCTCTGAAGTTCGGATGTTTACTGCCGTATTTTGGGTATACTTAAAGAAAAAAAGACGAAAAGAAAGGCGCCCCACACAGTGACAACGTCCGTTATTGCATTCGATAATTATCGATGTTGTATATCGCCCAGCCCTACCTTCAACACACCAATTTGCATTCGCTGTACCTTATCGATGTGCAGAAAATAACTTTGCGAACTGACAATATGGAAGTAACCTACAATTAATCTCCCTGAAGATGTCGCGGTGTAAACTGCCCTAAAATTGATCATGTGAGCACGTTATCAACTTCACACATGATTAGTAGCCTAATACCTGTTTCACACACAAAACTGGGTTCTACCCGCATTTGACCCATTCACACCGCACTATGGTTCCGGGTCGTCGCCATTCACACTATGGGTGCGTCCCAATAGTGGAAAAATGCAACCTTTCCTCCTCCACTACCACTCCTCTACTCCGTACCCCGGAAACGGATCTTTGTGTTTTAATCTAATGTTGCTTACATCTTAATTACGTATATATGGTTACATATTAATTAATGTCTCGACGCAAACCGCAATGTCAGGTACATTTTATATTGTACATGTAAATACTTGTACTGAAAACATTCAGGCAGTTTTGCATATTTCCGGGTAGGAGAGGAGTGGTAGTGGGGGAGTGGAGGTGGGGAGTGAAGAATATTGGGAAGCACCCCAAGACCCGGGTCTGCAAGTTTACTTCTGTATACGTCACGGCTGAAGAGGGTTCAGAAAGTAGTTCCAAATTATGGCAAGCCGAATGAGGATTTATTCCATATCCCTGATATCCAATTTATGGTTTCCCACTATTTGCCCGTTTTTCATAACGTGTTCGACATTTTGTCTTACTAGTTGAAATGAAATCGTTTTGAGCCACTAGTTGCACTTTTATTCCCACGTTACACCAGAAAACTTGAGTGACACCTGGGGTGCGTCCCAATATTCTTCACTCCCCACCTCCCGTCCTCCACTCCCCCACTACCACTCCTCTACTTCCCAGAAGTATGTGGAGGAAGGGGGGGGGGGGGGGAGGGGAGTGGAATAAAGGAGCCGTGAAGAAAATTGGGGGTGCGTCCCAATAGTCGAAAAATGCCACCTTTCCTCCACCACTCCTCTACTCCGTGCCCCGGAAACAGATCTTTGTGTTTTAATCTAATGTCGCCGATTACATCTTAATTACGTATTAATGCTTACATATTAATTAATGTCTCGACGCAAACCACAATGTCATGTACATTGGATACTGTACATGCAAATACTTGTACTCAAAACTTTCAGGCAGTTTTGCATATTTCCGGATAGGAGAGGAATAGTAGTCGGGGAGTGGAGGAAGGGAGGTGGGGAGTGAAGAATATTGGGACGCAGCCCCGGACAGAGAATCTCTTTACCGTCATCAAAATCGCCGTTGACTATTGATAACTATGTTATTAACAAATTAACAAAGTTATGCCCTATCACAACTTTGACTGACGCCAAACCCACAAATATTCCCAAAGCCAATCACAGATCTTCCACATGGTCACCCCATTTAAAGCTGCAAAATGTATTTTAAGTTACAAGTGCAAGTAACCTATAGTTGCATCAGTGTAAACAAGCTTGTATTGCAGTTCGCGTCGAGACTCCCGTTGTCCCCGATGTCTGAACATACCGAGCACTAATTCACCTATAGGCATAGGCTACTGTAATTTCTGAAATCAAATTTAAAAACGTCCTTTGGATGGTTGAATAAATTCATGAATGCATATTCACATCGCTACTGAAATGGTAGCTGTCATGCTTAGGCTATATTCATGTAGGCCTACAGTCATGTTCGTTAATAAGCAATGTTAATGAGCAATGTTAATGTGCAAGCAAATAAATAAAGCTGTTTCCCCGACTTAAATTGCCGAATTTTTATGTAGGATATGAACCAAAAAAATCGACTGCCATTTTGTTATCCGTTGTAGGATGCTATGTCCTTTGTGTGCTAATAGCCTACTGAAGCACACACAATTTAGGCTAAATATCTTGCATTGGGGCATCATTATCTTGGGGAAATACATATAAGGCATAGCTACGCATCATCACTGTTGCCTCTGTGGGTGTGAGCGCGATGATGTCACCCAAAAATGTGAAAAAATCGATGTATGCTTCGCTGGAGGGGAGGAAAAGCCGAGTTTGAAGCCGCTTGCTGGTCTTCTACACTATTGGGACAGTGGAGGGAGGGAGGAACAAAAGATCAGTTTCCGGGACACGGAGTAGAGGAGTGGTAGTGGACTATTGGGACGCACCCCTGGCCCCCAAAACCGACGTTGACGACCGGAAGTGACTTGGCGCCTAGTTGACCGACAACGTCGCTGTAGTATTGCCGTTCGCCGTTTTGCCAAGGCATAGTATCGACGGTCGTCATTTTGCCAGGGCATTCGTCGGTTGACAATTCCCTCCACCTTCGGGCTATGAATTAACATATTAAAATAGGGCGGGCTTTGTTTTGCAGTGTGTGTTTTTACGACATAAAGACGAATTAAAGGTTAACTTCTAACTTTGAAATGAGACACAGAGACAGCTAACTTAAGTGTTTGGGCTTCTTTTATTTGTGTAGTTTAGCAAATGTATGTGCGAACGGTAACTTTTAACTTTGAAATGAGAGGCCCATATGTGAAAAGTCTGTAAAAATCATATATGATCATACTTGCGAGGTTTTATAAAAAGAATGTTGATTAGCGTTATATTAGGCTATATAGCCTATTTGTATACAATTATTATAGGCTACAATCTCTCAATGTTTAGGGAGTAGGCTACCATGTAGGGAACTATAGCCTAATTTAGTAAGAAATGTATGCCAGTTCTCTACCACATATTAATTTTGTAAGTAGGCTATTGTTTATGGCATATGTGGTTTTTATAGGATTTTTACAGACCTTTTGCATATGGGCATATTTGCATATTGTTTTGATTTCGAAATATTGTGAAAAAAAGACATTCTCGCGAGTGCAGGTCTACCACGAGAAATCACGTTCATGCGAGAGAACTGCATCCGTCTGCGTAAATTCTCTGTCTTTTAGATTTGTGCTCCTGAAAAACAGCCGTCGTTATGTGTGTGTGATACAAGAGACTGAAAATCTGCATATGACATTTGTTAAATGTGTGTGTGGCGAAGTGAGCACCACCGCTCGTGTGCAGAGACAGTAATCAGACAGGTTTGGCTGAGAGAACACGGTTTTTATTCGCTCTCTCTGTATGGTACATTAACACTCAAACATGTGTCCTTCCGCTCTTCTCCCCGCAGATGTTCTGGCCGGCTTTTATGCACTCAGGCTCACTGTCGAACAATCAAGGCAATTGGTTAATTGATACAAACAATAATACAATCAATCGTTACCAATTGCATGATTCCCGAGAGCTGTGTCGGCTCCACAAACCGCACGCGTTCACTCTCTCTCTTGCCGGCAGCGCCTAAAACCACGCCCCCCTACCACATACCCCCACCGCCCGACTTAGGCCGGGAAGCCATCCGGCCGACGACCGACCCCCCCCTCCTCCTCCCCCACCGGGCGAGAGAAAGTCCGCCACCACCATCTGCGCTCCCGGCCTATGAATCACTTTGAAATTAAAAGGCTGTAAAGCCAGATACCAACGAGTGATTCGGGCGTTAGTATCCTTCATGCGGTGAAGCCATTGGAGGGGAGCACGGTCCGAACAGAGGGTGAATGGGCGACCCAGTAGGTAATAACGGAGGGACCCGACCGCCCACCGAATGGCCAGACACTCTTTCTCGACCGTGCTGTACTTAGCTTCGCGTTGTGAAAGTTTCCTGCTAATGTACAGCACTGGTCGGTCGACCCCCTCCACCTGCTGCGTCAAAACGGCCCCCAGCCCTCTGTCCGATGCGTCTGTCTGCACATTAAAAGGGAGAGAGAAGTTAGGGGTGAACAGGAGCGGTTTCCCACAAAGAGCTTCCTTCACCCGCTCAAACGCCTGCCGGCACAATTCCGTCCACTGGACCGGATCTGAGGCACCTTTTCGAGTCAAGTCGGTTAGGGGACTGGTCAGCTCCGAGAAGGCAGGAATAAACCTTCTGTAGTAGCCAGCCAGCCCCAAAAACCTCCTCACCTCTTTTTTTGTCTTGGGTCGGAGGCAGGTCGCAATCGCTGCGGTTTTGTCCACTAGAGGCCGCACCTGTCCACTTCCCAAGTGGTACCCCAAATACCGTACCTCCGCCCGGCCAATTGCACACTTCTTTGGGTTAGCCGTGAGCCCCGCCTGTCTCAGGGACTCTAACACCGCCCCCACATGCCGCACATGCTGAGCCCAGCTGTTGCTGTGGATGATAATGTCATCCAGATAGGCTGCAGCGAAAGCAGCATGCGGACGCAGCACCCTGTCCATGAGACGTTGAAATGTGGCAGGGGCCCCGAATAACCCAAACGGAAGTGTCCGAAATTGGTACAACCCGTCCGGAGCGGAGAAAGCCGTTTTTTCCTTGGACTCTGGAGACAAGGGAATCTGCCAGTAGCCCTTGGTTAAATCCAGTGTCGAAAAAAAACGAGCTGTGCCCAGCCGATCCAAGAGTTCGTCGACCCGAGGCATTGGATAGGCATCAAAACGTGACACTTCGTTCACCTTCCGATAGTCTACACAGAACCGAATAGATCCATCCGGCTTACCCACTAGCACGATGGGACTATTCCAGGCACTGTTAGACTCCTCTATTACCCCCAATTCCAGCATTGCCTTTATTTCTGCCTGAACCAATTTCTTTTTATGTTCCGGTAGTCTATAGGGCCGTGAACGCGCCGTCACGCCCGGGGTTGTCTCAATGTGGTGGTTTATGAGGTTAGTGCGACCTGGTAGAGGGGAAAACACATCCGCAAACCGCTTTTGCAACAAGGCAAGATCCGCTCTCTGATTCGGTAAGAGATGGCTATCCAAAAGGGGTGAGGTTTGATCGGTAGAATTTGGTACCTCAGGCCCCAGCTCATCTCTCTCCTGATCTACCGTGACCAGAGAGACCGGTACCACCTCTTTCCATGCTTTTAGAAGATTGAGGTGATAAATCTGTTTCGCCCCCTCTCTATCAGATCGCACTACCTCATAATCGACTTCCCCCACTCGTCGTGTAACCACGAAGGGTCCTTGCCACTTGGCGAGTAATTTTGTGCTGGACGTCGGGAGTAATACCAGGACTTTATCTCCCGGTGAAAATTGACGTAGCTTAGTTCCTCTATCGTAGTGCTTCTGCTGACGTTCCTGAGCCTCGAGCAAATTCTCCCGTGACAATCTACCCAGTGTATGGAGTTTTGCTCGCAGGTCCATGACGTACTGAATTTCGTTTTTACTGGGACTTGGACCCTCCTCCCAGCTTTCCTTAACTAGATCCAAGACACCCCGTGGTCGCCTACCGAACAGCAATTCAAAAGGAGAAAATCCCGTGGAGGCCTGGGGAACCTCTCGCACTGCAAACAAGAGAGGAACTAACCACTTATCCCAATTTCGGCTATCATCGTGTACGAACTTCCGAATCATAGACTTCAAAGTCCTATTAAAACGCTCCACGAGCCCATCTGTTTGCGGATGGTATACGCTGGTTTTAATAGACTGAACCCCCAATAATTCATATAATTCGCGTAATGTGCGTGACATAAACGAAGTGCCTTGATCCGTCAGAATCTCTTTCGGGATTCCGACGCGGGAGATTATCTGAAACAAAGCCTGCGCAACACTCTTAGCCGATATATTGCGTAACGGCACTGCTTCGGGATACCTAGTTGCATAATCCACCAGAACTAACACAAACCGGTATCCCTGCGTGCTTCTGTCAAATGGCCCGATGAGATCCATGCCCACTCTATCAAAAGGGATCTCAATTAACGGTAGAGGGCGCAACGGCGCTTTTGGGATGGCCGGGGAATTCACTAGCTGACAGTTTGGGCAGGACGCACACCACCGACGTACGTCCGCCCAAATGCCCGGCCAATAGAACCGGGCCATTATCCGGTTTAGTGTTTTCTCATACCCTAAATGACCAGCCATGGGGTTGTAATGAGCCGCCTGGAAAATCATTTCCCGGCGGCTTTTAGGTACCAACAACTGGGTCATCTCCTCACCTGTCTGAGTGTCGCGACTCACTCTGTACAATCTGTCCTTAATGATTACAAAATATGGGTGAGAGCGTGCAGCGTCAGGGCGCACCAGCTGACCATCCACATATACGACCTGATCAAAGGCAAAGCGTAGGGTGTCGTCGCGAGACTGCGCGAGTGGGAAATCCTCCACGGGGTGGAACACCGGCACCTGGGGAGTCTCCACCGGAGGCTCTCCCGGAGCCGTCCCCCCCCCCGGCAGTGTCGGGCGACCCCGCGTCACCACTGTCAACTGCACACACGTCACACTTCCCTAGCGGTCGTGATCGCACCCCCATCAGCTTCTCAGCTACCTGTTTAAACCCCGCCCAATCTGTGCCCAGAATCAGAGGGTGCGAGAGGCGGGAGCTAACCGCAGCCTCTAGAAAATGCTTTTTCTCTTTGACACGAATTTCCACTGGCACTATAGGGTACTCGTGAACATCCCCATGCACACACCTAATAGATACCCAACGTGCCGCCACCAACGCCTCTGGCCGAACCAGGCTCTGTTGTATCATGGACTGCATCGCCCCTGAGTCCAACAGGGCCCGGTGTTCACTCCCTTGCACCCTTACCGGAATGCAGTACGCCCCGTCTAGATCGGGAGCGGAGGTGGGCGGGCCGACGACACGGACCACCTGCCCCACCTCCATGAGCGGACAATCGCGGCGCAGGTGGCCCGGCTGTCCGCACCGCCAACACCCCGGTCCAGGCGTCTGAGGAGCCCCCTGTGGGCCGGACTGCACCGCCACTGAGCCTGAGTGGGGAGAAGGAGGAGAAAAAACAAAGGGATTAACACGAGGGAAGGAGGGGTTTTGGGGACGGGAAACGGGAAGGGGAAGAGCACGGGTGGTAAACTTTTTCCGGGGCGCTGGCTCCGGCTTCTGCTGCTGGGTGAAGGGGTGTTGTGCCAGGTGGTCCTCCGCCAGGGTGACGGCGACGTCCAGGTTGGTGGGCCGGTGGCACTGGACCCAGCTGGCCGTATCCGCCGGCAACCCTGCGGTGAAGCGCTCGAGGACCACCTGCTCCACGACTCCAGCTGCAGATCGTATCTCCGGCTGTAGCCAGCGCCTCGCCATGTCCGCCAGCCGCTGGGCGTACGCGAATGGCCGGTCCTCTCCCGTCAGGGTGGTCTCCCGGAAGCGACGTCGGTGGTCCTCCGGGCTGAATCCCATTCGGTCGAGGACCGCCTTGAGATTTCTGAAGTCCGCCCTAGCGGCTGCCGGCAGGCCATGCGCCGCCTGTTGCGCCTCCCCTGATAAGAGGGGCAGGAGACGTACCGACCACTCTTCCAGTGGCCACCGGCACGTCTCCGCTGCCACCTCAAACGCCTCGAGGAAGGCTTGAGCGTCATCGTCCGCTGTCATCTTCGGCAGGTGGAATTTCGGGGACGAGACGCTCTGCCTTCCCCTGGAACCCCCGGCAGCAGCCAGCTGTAACAGCGCCTGTGTCTGGAGGCTAGACTGCTCCCGCAGGGCTTGCATCTGCTCGGCATGAGCAGCCGACTGTTGCACCTGCATAGCAGCTAGCCCCTCCAGCAATTTTCCCAGCGCTGTTACGGATATTGGCTGCTCCGGCTGCTCCTGCTCATCTTGGCTGTAATCCATGGTTTTTTCCCTTCTTTTCCTGTCTTCTGCACTATTTCGCTTTGTTCCCCGTACGGGCCACCACTGTGGCGAAGTGAGCACCACCGCTCGTGTGCAGAGACAGTAATCAGACAGGTTTGGCTGAGAGAACACGGTTTTTATTCGCTCTCTCTGTATGGTACATTAACACTCAAACGTGTCCTTCCGCTCTTCTCCCCGCAGATGTTCTGGCCGGCTTTTATGCACTCAGGCTCACTGTCGAACAATCAAGGCAATTGGTTAATTGATACAAACAATAATACAATCAATCGTTACCAATTGCATGATTCCCGAGAGCTGTGTCGGCTCCACAAACCGCACGCGTTCACTCTCTCTCTTGCCGGCAGCGCCTAAAACCACGCCCCCCTACCACAGTGTGGTACTCATTATTGTCATTGTCGCTTACGATTGGAAAAGTCATGTAATGTGTCCCCAGCTTTAGCCAGACGCTATCTGTGTGTGCCGGGGACATCCGTGCCCCAGGAGCGGGTGTTCTCGGCGGCAAACCTTACCGTGAACAGACTAGCTTACGCACAGATTAACACCAGAACATGTCAACATGTTAATCTTCCTGAACAAAAATGTGTAGGCTAGCTAATAAGTAGACTAAATTTGATTTAGTTTAGCCTAGATCACCTCATAGCCTAATTAGATTTTTTTCCCCCCTCAAGAGATCCGGCTTAAATGCCGATGTCCATTTAAAAATAATTAGGGCTACAACGTAGGCTGCTATTTGTACGCTATACAATGTATATTACAACTTATTATTTGTTACGTTGAATGTTACATTTTGAAAGCAATAAATACCATTCTGAGAAACGTCCATTCTGTGTATGCATGCATTTTTAATTCGGGGGTTTTGGGTTGGGTATTATGTGGGTCATAACTGTGGAACGTTTCAGCATTTCTAACTGTTAATTAACCGAATAATGATGTCGGCTAACCGGTTGCAAAACTATCCGTTATCAACATCCCTAATTCAAAGTGCTTTACATAAATACAGAATAAGACATACAATGAATTAAAAGGAATTAAAATAGTGCAAAAAAAAGTAATCTTGCTTTAAAATTTGAAGAAATGTGTCATGTTTAACTTTGTACCATTTAGAGGTCAGGTTAGCTTCTGTTCACTTGGATATTAAACTTTCCTAAATTATTTAATGCAACTTGGCCCTGTGTTTCTTCATCTTACCATCTCAAGAGAATGTGGTCGATTAAACTGTATGTGCCACATCAAACTGCAAAATTAAAATAATTTATAGTGGAAATACTCTGATTCAGATGTGTTGCACTTAGAAATTAAACAGAAAAATTACTACACTATAGGGCATGTTTGAACAATTGTCTGCATCCACTGCTTTGGGTCTGTGAAAAGCACAGAATGAATAAAATGTATTATTATTATTATGTATTTATTGATTGATTTATTTGGATTTCTATCAAAACCTGTGTGGTCCTACAGAGTATAGATATCCTTGTGTTCACAAAATTCTGTTTGCAAATATCATAAATACTATTATGTTAAGAAAATTGGTACTATTACTTATTTGCCACCATCTGACCCACAAACATGTCTGGATACGTTTGTAAAAATGCTATTTTCTAGGTAAAAATATTACTCATTTTTATCTGCATTTATTTATTCATCACCCCTTTCTCTATTGTACATGATGTTTCTTCATATAAATGTCTGTTTGTGAATTGTAAAGAATGCTGTAGCAGCAGTTAACATTTTAAAACCTGTACATTTTCTAAAGTGAACTTGCCAACAAAGTACAACCATATCCTTTCTGGAGTGTAATTATTCATCAACTGTTAAAAACATTCATTGAAATCATATGTTGTTCCATGAGGCACAATCTCTTCACATGCAAAGATGAAGAAACACAGGGCCAAGTTGCATTAAATAATTTAGGAAAGTTTGGATAGCATTGCTTTGGAATAGAGCTAGTTTATTTAGTGTGAGCTACAATAGGCAATATTGTTAGTTGTAACTTGGCCACATTTTGATATCAAGACTTTTAAAGGCAGGCCTAGTTTTTGCAAGTTGGAATTAAGAACTTATAGACAGCGCTATGTAGGCTATGCGTGAGTAACTTGGCTTTTTTTACGTCGTAGACGTTTTTGATATGATTTTATTATACCTTTTAGGATGCTTCCTTGACAGGTGCCGAGTGAAGTTGGATGTTGTCCCCACGACCTCTTCTATTTTTTTGTTGCATATAGTGCAATTTGCCGTCTTTTATGCCATAATTTGTTAAAGAAAATTTGATCACCCTTGGCACTGCTGCCGCCGCCACCGCAGACATATTTTCCACAACCAAACCGTTACAAGCATCACGTGATGTGTCGTGACTAAGCCGCTTAGCAGTTTGATAGGAGAAAAATATTAATAACGTTACCAATATTATCGTAAAAAATTACATTTTATTTTTTTAATCACATATTTATTGAAGCAATTTATTAAGTTAAGAAACAATAATTATAGTGCAAGTCCGAGTCCAAGTTACTAAAACAGCAAGTCAAGTCCAAGTCCAAGTCACCAATGGTCCGATTCCAAGTCAAATCACGAGTCATTAAAATCGTGACTCGAGTCGGACTCGAGTCCGAGTCCTGGACTCGAGTACTACAGCACTGCACGCCATATTTCAGGCCATTTTAGCTTCATGCTAAAGCTAGATTCATAATTCCCTCAAAACATACCACATGGACTCTGTTCACCATGTGTTCTGGCGTGAACCCAGACGCACATACAGAAACAGTACTATGTATTCTTACATGCTTCATTAATTTTCTACACTTCGTTTTCCTTTCCATATCATTCACTGCTTTTAGGATGTTAGTTTTAGACGTGTTTGTTATTTAATAAATTGTACTTTGTTAAACCTGGTCATCGGTCTGATTGTTGTTTGGATAAATATTTGAGCCAATCCTCCAAAAGAACTTACACCTTCAGATTAAGTTATTGATTATTATTTTAATAGTTAATATTGAAATTCATAATCATGATTTAATAGTTAATTTTATGAGACTGATTAATTATACTTTTGCACCATTGGGTCACCGTATGAGGTTTTGTATATATGTGAAAATATGATACTGGGACATAGACACCAAAAAAATGTATCGATCCGATATATATTTATTTTTCATGATTGCCGACGGCATCTTGTGTACGTAACTCTCAGGACACAATGAATTACTTACATGAGCCTGATTAATTTTGCTGTCCCATATGAATATGAGCGACAGCTTTCACTAAGCAAAGTGGGGTTTAGAAAGGCATATCAAACATCTTCAAAAATATTTGGTTGAAAGAAATGTAGGCCATTAGGATAGGTATATATTTCCACATCAATTATGGCAGTGTAAAAAATGTCACATTTTCGTGTCCTATTAATGGGTAAAAATCGAAAACAAAGTTTAAATTTACACCAGTTCAAGAAAGTCTGGCCCATGAGTTTATGTTATGTATTACATGGCTATATGAAGTACCACATACAAGTAAAACTTTCCCATAAAGTAAACACAAGACATTTTGGTAAACAAATGAAAATCACTTTAAAAAATCTCTCCAGTATCATATTTTTACATATACAGTATGTATATTCTCATCACTAATTGGCGCTCGTGTGAGGGTATGTATATATATTACCGACATAACTAGTAACCTAGTGTGAAGCTATATAAACTTATTTATATATTCTGCACATACATTGGTGCCTCCATGTGATGACTGTTAAGACGTTTTAACTGTCTGTCTTCACTACCAAATTATTAATGTACCAAATTCTTAATCTACCACGTATCAGCGCACAGTAAATTGGAATGAGCATTTTCCATGCCCTAGTCACAAGTATATACGCCATAGGCTATATTATGTACGGTAACATGAAAATAAAATGGTATTCCACCACTAAAAACGTTTTACAGCAATCAATCATATTGGACAAGACGTGCGTGGAAAAACTAACGTAGGTACATATGTAGCCAGCGAGACCAACTGCGTTTTAGAAGCAGTACTACTTACATATCGGGAAGGGGAAACTCCAGTCGAGGAATGTGTTTTCTGTAGAGCTTGCGTAATACTAGACAGATAAAACGAAAACTGCCGTTACACTGGGATGTAATTAATTGTACAAAGCACCCAATACGACATGGCATATACCATTGCTAAGGTTATAATGTACTCTATTGGATAAAAGAGTCAACAATTAAAACCAGAATGAACTGCAATGAATGAGACAGGCTTGCAGGGCATGGGGGGTATTACGAGTTGATGTTTCAGATAGTGTAATAGCGGTATAAAGTGTTTCTCAAACGGATTGTACCAGGCAATAAATTACGACTGAATTTTAAAAAGAACATCTCGATGTGTAAAACCAATGGTAGGATTGTATATTTATTTCATATTTAATAGCAGATATTCATCGTAGAATACGTGGTATAATGAGACAATAATTTCACTTTGAGTGAGCAGGGCTTTTCACAGCTTTTTTTGGCATACGCTTAGGCTATTGTTGGGTTTATCTTGTTGCTATGAGGGAATTCTGATTTTATATGATGAATAAATATATTTATGAACTCACACATTGATGCTATTGTCCACTATGTCACGCATGGTTAGGAATAGACTGGGTGGGTGGTTGCTTGTGGACTTGCTACGGGAAAATAGTGACATGTAGAAACTTAGTATTCGGCAGGGTTGTCACGAAGCGTCTACCAACAAAGTTAAAACATAGTGTTTGTGATTTCCACTAATAGTTTGGCTGCAGGAACAACAAATGTCTCAGTTGAGCAAAATCTTGCCGCCGGCGGCATGGTCACTTGGCATCGTCGCAAAGGGGTTAAATTATATCTTTTTGCATAATACCCTGTATCGTTATTATATTCTGTTGCCAATTTACACTTCATTGGATAATCTTGGGTCACTTTCAGTTACAAAATTGTTCTCTCATTCTAAGTGGTTTTATATTGTCCATTAGAATATACCTATAGTTACAGTTGTAGTCGAAAGTTTACATACACCTTAGCCAAATCCATTTAAACTCAGTTTTTCACAATTTCTGACATTTAATCCTAGTAAACATTCCCTGTCTTAGGTCAGTTAGGATCATAACTTTATTTTAAGAATGTGAAATGTCAGAATAATAGTAGAGAGAATAATTTATTTTAGCTTTTATTTCTTTCATCACATTCCCAGAGGGTCAGACGTTTACATACACTCTGTTAGTATTTGGTAGCATTGCCTTTAAGTTGTTTAACTTGGGTCAAACGTTTCGGGTAGCCTTCCACAAGCTTTTCACAATAAGTTGCTGGAATTTTGGCCCATTCCTCCTGACAGAACTGGTGTAACTGAGTCAGGTTTGTTGGCCTCCTTGCTCGCATATGCTTTTTCAGCTCTGCCCACAAATTTTCGATTGGATTGAGGTCAGGACTTTGTGATGGCTACTCCAATACCTTGACTAGGTTGTACAACTTTGGAAGTGTGCTTTGGGTCATTGTCCATTTGGATGAGCCATTTGTGACCAAGCAATATATCCACATAATTTTCCTTCCCCATGATGCCATCTATTTTATGAAGTGCACCAGTCGCTTCTGCAGCAAAGCACCCCCACAACATGATGCTGCCTCCCCCGTTCACGGTTGGGATGGTGTTTTTCGGCTTGCCAGCCTCACCCTTTTTACTCCAAACATAACGATGGTCATTATGGCCAAACAGTTAAATTTTTGTTTCATCACACCAGAGGACATTTCTCCAAAAAGTAAGATCTTTGTCCCCATGTGCAGTTGCAAACTGTAGTCTGGCTTTTTCTATGGCGGTTTTGGAGTAGTGGCTTCTTCTTTGCTGAGCAGCCATTCAGATTATGTTGATATAGGACTCGTTTTACTGTGGATATAGATACTTTTGTACCTGTTCCCTCCAGCATCTTCATAAGGTCCTTTTATGTTGTTCTGGTATTGATTTGCACTTTTCGCACCAAAACACGTTCATTTCTAGGAGACGGAGCGTGTCTCCTTCCTGAGCGGTATGACGGCTGCATGGTCCCATGGTGTTTACACTTGTGTACTATTGTTTGTACAGACTAACGTGGTACCTTCAGGCTTTTGGAAATTGCTCCCAAGGATGAACCAGACTTGTGGAGGTCCACAATTTTCTTTCTGAGGTCTTGGCAGATTTCTTTTGATTTTCTCATGATGTCAAGAAAAGAGGCACTGAGGTTGAAGGTAGGCCTTAAAATACATCAACAGGTACACCTCCAATTGACTCAAATAATGCCAATTAGCCTATCAGAAGGTTCTAAAGCCATGACATCATTTTCTGGAATTTTCCAAGCTGTTTAAAGGCACAGTCAACTTAGTGTATGTAACGTTCTGACCCACTGGAATTGTGATATAGTGTGAAATAAAGTGAAATAATCTGTAAACAATTGTTGGGAAAATGATTTGTGTCATGCACAAAGTAGATGTCATAACTCACTTGCCAACACTATAGTTTGCCAACAGGAAATCTGTGGAGTGGTTAAAAATGACTTTTAATGACTTCAACCTAAGTGTATGTAAACTTCCGACTTCAACTGTATATTATTGTGTCATTGATTAAAATAGTGCTACTCACTGACTATTAGACTAACAACATGAATACTTTGAATGTTAAGGAAACGGAACAAATTCATGGTAAACATTTGTTTATAATGTTACAAACAGGGCTAGTAATATTTCAGCTGGGCTAGTCGAAATTTTGGTCTACTAGCCCAGCTGGCTAGTGTCAAAAATCCTTCAGATCCACCCCTGTAAGTAGCTCAGCAAGATGTTAGTTGTGGTATTTCAATTCCGAGATGTTTTAAAATGTATAGGAGTCAATGACAGATGGGGGAATTTAAAAGGAGATACGGGGGACAAATTGTGAGAAAATTGTATGGGAGTCATTTGAAGATTGGGGGGGGGGGTTCATTCAGGAATCTGCTTGCCAACATTGATCAGAGCCGTATCTACTGCATCCTGTGTACTGCTTACTATTTAGTGACACACAGGATGCAAAAAATATCCCATCTAGGCTACTACTATCAGCAAAAATCTTGAAATGTGTTGCATTCGGGGATTCTAAGTACACTAGGCTACTTTTAGGGAACATTTCGCCTACTTAACAAAGTTCTCATCCAGCGTATTCAACTAACTTAGCATAACGTTACTCAAGAAAAAGGGCGTTGATTTGGAAACGGCCATAGTCTGTAGCAAGTGACAAGATAGCCGCTCGGTTGGGAAGATGGCTGTGTGCCCTGCACAAACACTTGGTTTAAAACATAACTATAGATGCCAGGGCTACTTACAACTTTAGACTTATATTTAACTAGGAGTATGCAAGAGAACAGGCAGTGTCTTGCTGAAGCAACCACGTTAATAATTTGTCACTTGTCTCCGTTATCTGTTACTTGGCTCTAACTCTTTTTAAAGGGGCTATATGTAAGATTTTTACATGCATGAATCGCTTTCAATTCCCAATGTATTAACAGATAATGTAACCTTCCCCGACTTCTCCGTTGTGTATAAGAGCCGTATTTTCCCTCCTGTCTTATTTGATATGGAAAGGTAAATTAATGAAATGGCGAGTTGCTCTCCTTTTCTCATCAATGATTTTGGTAACGTAATCAGGTAACGTAATGTTACGTAATGTTACTGAAAAGCATGTGAAATATATTGTGATGTTCCTAGCTTTCTTGCTAATGCTGTAGCTAGCTTGCTTGCTAACGTTATCACTAGGAAAATACTGTCTTGAGTGGATGACGTTACATCGATTCAAACCCGACTCTAGGGGCTGATCTGGTTGGTAACGTTAGTTGGCTAGCTTGCCCTTTAGAAATTACGGTCAGCTAATGTTCCAGGATAATGCCAAAAACGTCTTTTCTTTCAGAACCTGGTATTTTGTACTTTTTGCGTGCAATAACTCCAGTCTACACATGCCACTCCCATCATCTGTTTATAACTAACATTAGCTTAGGATTATCCTTGTCTCAACCATAGACTGTAAAAAAAAATACTCACGCCGTGGTATACTGTGCTATATAAAGAAAACCATGGTAGACCCATAACGCAGATGTATCATACAGAGAGTGGATTAATGTTGCTCACTCCCATTGTGCGAGTGGGCTTCTGGCTGCAGTTCACTTTCGGCTACCGCTGTCAGTAAAGAGAAGGATTTTCTGAATGTTACATTTAGCGCCTTTAAGGCTATTGCTAAAATTTTATATTTGTACAATTGAAAAATGCAATAATTAACACTGAAAATTACAGATAATGCCACGAAGAACAATAATACCAACATGTGATTAGCGAAGCTGTCTTTGTAAAGAACATACAAGAGTATTATTCTTAAGACGCCAGTCTGGCCGAATATAGATTAAATTAATAAACTGCATTATCAACAATTTTATCAACCTCAGTTAACTATAAAGAAGTTAATATAATTTATCAAATGTTGAAACCCGAATCGCTGCAAGGACGAGGAATGAATCGTAGTTTAATCACTACTCCTAGTGATAGTGTTTCCCCTACCATAGATATTAGTGGACGGGCCACCCACGAATAATGATTATGAGTAGCCGCCTACCATAAAAAATCTTGCAAATTCAATAACTACATTTGGCCAAGTTGTAATTGGTTAGATTTCTCTTATCAAACAAGGACAAAGGAAAATCCACTGATTGCTGATATGAAACTTTTTTTGCCAGATGGAATAGAACAGGGCAGCGATGACACTTGTGGGTTGAAAGGCTGCCAGAGTGTGGGTCAGCACATAGGTCTGGCTTTAGTGGATTTGGTAAAACGCTTGTATAACCCCTGGCAAAAATTATGGAATCACCACACTTAGAGGATGTTTACCCAGCTTTTTTACTTCGTAGCAAATAAATCACAGATATGACACAAAACTATTTTTGTTTAATAGCTGAACATTCTGGCTTCGTGAAACATACCTCAAACAAATTAAATAAAAATTTTAATTAATGGCATATTTTTTTTCCAGATCAAGTACAGATCCTTTCCAAAAAATTTGAATATCATGGAAAAGTTGTTTTTTTTTTCCATAATTCCATTCAAAAAGTGAAAACTTTCATAGATTATAGATTCATTACACACAAAGTGAAATATTTCTAGCCTTTATTTGTTTCATTTTTCATAATTTTGGCTTACAGCTCCAGAAAACCCCCAAAACAGTATTTCAATAAATTAGAAAATGTGTCGAAAATCAGCATTTACTTCAGATATTTCAGAGAATGAATGTTTTAGACTGAGTGTCACACTCTAATCATCTAATTTACTCAAAACACCTGCAAAGTGTTTCTACAGATGTGTCGTTAAATTGGACAGGTATCTCAGTTTGGTTCAGTATGGGGAAGACTGCAGACTTGACAATTGGCCAGAAGACCATCATTGACACCCTCCAGAAGATGGGTAAGCCACAAAAGGTCATCGCTAAGGAGGCTGGCTGTTCACAGAGTGCAGTGTCCAAGCATATCAATAGAAAGTTTAGTGGAAGGGAAAAATGTAGCAGGAGAAGGCGCACAAGCAAAAGAGATGACCGTAGGCTTCAGCGGATTGTCAAGCAAAGACGATTCCAAAATTTGGCGGAGATGCAGAGGGAGTAGACTGAGGCTGGAGTCAGTGCAGAGCCACGTACAGAGTGTGACACTCAGTCTAAAACATTAATTCTCTGAAATAACTGAAGTAAATGCTGATTTTCGACACTATTCTAATTTCTTGAAATACTGTTTTGGGGGTTTTCTGGAGCTGTAAGCCAAAATTATGAAAAATGAAACAAATAAAGGCTAGAAATATTTCACTTTGTGTGTAATGAATCTATAATCTATGAAAGGTTCACTTTTTGAATGGAATTATGGAAAAAAAACTACTTTTCCATGATATTCTAATTTTTTGGAAAGGATCTGTAGAGGAAAAAATTATGGAATCACTCAATGTTGAGGAAAAAATTATGGAATCATCAACAAAAAAAATCACAATTAGTACTTTGTTGCTTCGCCTCTGGCTTTTATGATGGCCTGAATTCTTTGAGGGATGGACTTCACTAATGAAAAACAATATTCTCCATCAAGCTGGTTCCAACTTTCTCGAATAGGGGTAGGCAGATCAGCTTTGCAGGATGGAGCCTGGTCATGGACCAATTTTTTAAAATTTCCACCATAAATGTTTAATCGGATTGAGATCTGGACTGTTTGCTGGCCATGTCATTGAGTTGATATGCCTTTCCTGAAGAAAAGCTTTAACACTCTTTGCTCTGTGGCAAGATGCATTATCATCCTGAAAAATGACTTCATCATCACCTGACCTATTCTATCGATGAAATGAGAAAAGTGTCCAAGATTTCAATGTACACCTGTGCATTGACTGTTGAGGTAATGCTTGCCATCTCCCCTGGGGCTCTATCTTGGCGATCTTGGCGCTTGGTCTAAGCGCATGGCGTTAAGTGCATTTAGGCCGTGTCCAAGTCCACTTTTGATGTTTTAACGGTGTGTTTTTTGGGCGCTAAGCAGGGCGCAGCGTCCAAATGGGCTGAACCTAGTCTCTTCATTAATTATAGGTGTGTCTTGGGCGTGACATGCAATAAACCAATCAAAATGTCATATCCCATTCCCTTTAAAAGCCTGCTTTTCCACCTTGGCGGATTGCTTATATGATGGCGAAACAGACATGCGTGTTTAGTGCGATCAAGGAATAGGCTGTATGGATCACTAGTAGCCTATGATAAATATTATTCGGACAAACCATTATGAGTTCCCGGTAATTTCCGACAGTGCTGTTATTTTACAAAATATATGCGGTTAAATTTCGTTAAAGGCACCTGCAACAGCTGAGAATAAGCTACCAATGGCTTCCGTCTCACCTTAGAAAACGCCAAATTAGCCTGCTTGTTTAACAAATTTCGTTTGATTATGCAATGAAGCAATGAACTCATGTTCAAGCTTCATCCGAAGTTCATTACCTGCATTCTAATTTTGATTAATAAAATAAATAACGTTATTTTGCCTTAATGACGACAATAAATACAATAAAGCTGTCAGGTTGGCAATCCATAGGTTCAAGCATATTTTCCCTTGTTTTATAATGTCCTGCTTATGGAAATGTGACCAACCTGTTTTACTGGTAGCGTAATGCTTTAAAACAATCCACTTTCCGAGGAAGACTGTTAAAAGTGCGATTTACAGCAGGGGAAACAGACCTGCTCCTATAAAGCGCACATGCAGATAATGGTATTAAAATTAATTGTGAATTAATTGTAACGTGCTGCAATTAAGGGTATGGAAACCTTGTCACTGTAATTTAAAAAATATGAAGGACGAAGAATAGCTAAGGTTACAATTCAGTTATCATGGTGACATTTATCTCCGTTTTTTAACCATAGGCTATCGGAAAAAAAAAATTTCAGTCACAAACCATTCTATTTACTTACAGGCTGTATTCCTAGATAAACAGAGCTGTATTGTAATGACATCTGAAGCGCATTTTCAAAACTCAAATGTCCGTCTATTGCAGTGCGCGAGTTCTCCATTGAATGACAATTCATGCATTAGGCTTGATATAGGTGTTATCAGCTCCTTTTTAATGGATAGCCATTGTCCCGTACCATCGCACATCGCCTGGATGTTGATGGAGTGGGCTGAGAGCAATGTAATGTGGCATCGTTTCCCTTCGCTAAGGGAAAGGTATGTGGACCTATAGAACCTTTTATTATTATGCATTTTTGATATAGCCTACACAATAATAATATTTCACATTGTGATCTAGATATTTTAGTCATGCTTGTGCGCGCCCCTGTGTGTAACAGACAGGAGGGTACGCGCGTTGTGCACACGCCTATGTAGACGCACTTATATGCGCCGTTAAAATACCATGTAAACAACTGCGACATGACTTTAGACCACTTTGTGGTGGTTCTAGCGCAAGCGCTTTCTGCTGGCTCAAGATAGCAATATGCCAAAAAGAATCCTGGCCACTCCTCATCTTAAGACCAACACGCCTAGTTCACTTGTAATGGGCGCAAGGATACATGCTAGTTAAACGACGTGAACGCAAGGTGTTATTATGAACCATGCGCCGGGTGTAAGATAGCAAAGACACTTGCGTTTGGGTTTGCGCCGCTTAGCGCCGGGTGTAAAATAGGGCCCCTGGTCCTTTACCTGACATGCAACCCCATATCATACACTGCCTGGCCAAAAAAAAGGTTGCACACTCTAATATTTTGTTGGACCGCCTTTAGGTTTGATTACAGCACGCATTCGTTGTGGCATTGTTTCAACAACCTTATGCAACGTCACAACATTTATTTCCGTCCAGAGTTGCATTCATTTTTGGTTGAGATCTTGTATTAACGACGGGAGAGTCGAACCACTCCATAAAGTCTTCTCCAGCACATCCCAAAGACTTTCAATGGGGTTAAGGTCAGGACTCTGGCGGCCAATTCATGTGTGAAAATGATTCCTCATGCTCCCTGAACCACTCTTTCACAATTTGAGCCCGATGAATCTTGGCATTGTCGTCCTGGAATATGCCTATTGATGGGATAACCTGGTCATTCAGTACATTCAGGTACTCAGCTGACTTCACTTTATTGCTGCATAACGTTGCTGAGCCTAGACCTGACCAATTGAAGCAACCCCAGATCATTACACTGCCTCCAGAGGCTTGTACAAAGGGCACTATGCATGACGGGTGCAACAGCAACTTTTTTTTTTGGCCAGGCAGTGTATATGACTGGGGAAATTTGATTGTTTTCTTCATGCAGTCATCTTTATATGTTTCAAAAGAACGGCACCAGACAAAAGTTCCAGCATCATCTCCTTAGCCAATGCAGATTTGTGATTCATCACTGAATATCACTTTCATCCAATCATCCACACTCCATGATTGCTTCTCTTTAGCCCAATGTAATCTTGTTTTCTTCTGTTTAGGTGTTAATGCTGGTTTTCGTTTGGCTTTTCTATATGTAAATCCCATTTTATTCAGCCGATTTCTTACAGTTCTGTCACAAACATTGACTCCTGTTTCCGCCCATTTGTTTTGTTGTGCATTTTCTATTTTCAAGGCATATTGAGTTTTCTATCCTGACGCTTTGACGTCTTTTTTGGTCTGCCCGTATGCTTTCCTTTTATAACCTTCATATTTTGTTTATACTTGCACCAAATTTTAAACACAGCTGACTGGGAACAACCAACTTCTTTTGCCACACTCCGTGTTTGATTTCCTTTTTGAAGGAGTTTTATAATCCTTTCCATTGTTTCAATTGACAACTCTCTTGTTGGGGCCATGTTTCCTTTCAATTAGCAAAGTCCAACAGCTCGTTAAGGTCTGTAAGCACTCTCTTTTAACTGCAGACTAATTTGCATTTTTAGACTTGTGCCGGTATTTGTTTTAGAAATGCAGATTGCAAGGTGTTTCTATAATTTTTTTCTCAACATTGAGTGATTTTTTTGCCAAAGAATATGCCATTAATTAAAATTATTAAATTTAATTTGTTTGAGGTATGTTTCACAAAGCCAGAATGTTCAGCTATTAAACAAAAATAGTTTTGTGTCATATTTGTGATTTGTTTATTTGCTACGAAGTAAAAAAGCTGGGTGAACATCCTCTAAGTGTGGTCATTCCATAATTTTTGCAAACAGACGATAGCCTCCATGAACGGAAAGGCATACACACACTAGAAGTTTAAAAGCTGCCGTATAGAAATTGCACAAGAAAGGGATCTATAAATAAATACAAATCACAACCTTCTGAATTTGGTTAGCCCTGGTCTAGATAAAATTTGGTGTGGTTCTGATAAAGCTACATATGACATGAGTACATATCACCTGGAGAAGACTATTTCTCCACTATTTTCAATTTTCATATGGTAATTTTATGGTAATGTGTCAAACCAAATTGCATCCAGTGGAATTAACCCAAATTTAGGAATATTGGTGCAATTATTTTTAAAAATCAGACCCAGGGGGGACATCAGAAGGGATTTCATTAACTAGTCAAACTGTAATTGTGTAAAACTTTTTTGACTTTCTCCATTGACTTACAATGGGGTGGGCGAGGTTTCAAGTTGTTTTTGTAACCAGGCGTTGCAGTTCACTCTTTTGCCACTGGGGGGAAAAAAGCTTCAAAGATGGCGGCAGATTGTTGCCGCTTGGTCCCAATATTCAAAAATTGCATCCTCCTTTCCTCCACTATCACCTTGTCTCTTCTGTGCCCCAGAAACTGATTTTTGTGTCCTCCCTCCCTCCAAAGTCCCAATATTGGACGAGATGAGCGAAGCGGCTTCAAACTTGGCTCCTTGTTTCCTCCTAGCGACGGACACATCAATATATCCTACCGTGGAAGTCTTTTCACATTTATGATTGATATCCTCATGCTCATGCCCACAGAGATTGAAAGATGGCTGATGGCCTGGGCAATAATGATGATGCGTATACCTTATATGAATTGCCCCAAATATGCTAGATATTTAGCCTAAATTGTGTATAATGGGTTATTATTAGAGCACGACCGATATGGGATTTTTGAGACCGATACTGATTTTAGATTGGGGGATTCACTGATTACCGATATGGCAGCCGATATAGTGAACTTTTGAGCTTGAATGAAAATAGACCTTTTCGACGTGGATTGTGCACAGATTTCGCACCAATATGACTATGCAAAGGTACTTACTGACCACTTCAATAAAGAATAAATAAAAATAAAAGACATAGTTAAATAAACATCAGTACTTTATTTTTAATTAACTCCTTGATTGATAATTAAGAACTGGAAACAGGTTGGCAGTTAGCTATATCCACATAAAGATAGTCTAAGGTTACAGGAGGCCTATTTTACAGCCGATCGGCACAAGGGGAAAAAATAGCCAAACTAAATGGCTCGTTCACCGAACAACGAATCAATTTAAAACTCCTTGGACCTAGGATCGGAAAAGTTTAGAAAACCTGTAACTGGTTTTAGCCGTGAGTGTGTACAGGATCGGTTACCGAAACCTACCTGTAGAATCATTTTACTTGGGTCATAAAGAATGGTACTCCGAAGTTTTGTGGGAGTAACATCTTCGCAGTTGATTTGACAGTTGAACATTTGTGTTTATTTTATTATTATTATTATCATGGTATGGTATCTCTATATTATGACTACCGATTGTGGCTTAACTTGGACGGAGGAGGAGACGCGTTGCATTTCCGTAAACACTTGGAAAGCGGCAAATGATCCACGTTGTTTATTTTTTATTTGTTTTTTCCAACTGTAAAGTTAAATGTCGATAGCTACCAAGGAATGCAGAAGATAAAATCGGAAACGTGCTGGGTGGAGCACATTCTAGGTTTCGAAAACCACAGAACAGAATGCATTTCCTCTCCCCTCATCCTAAGGTTAGCTGAGCTGGGGCTGTTTCACGAAGCAAAATTACTGAGTTAGCTTGATAACCTGCACTGAGTAAAATCCCGGAACAGCTCTTTTTCTTCAGTCCATGTTCCGCATTTGGGAGGGTTCCGGGTTTTACTCAGTGCAGTTATTCAGTAAGCTTCGTGAAACAGGCCCCAGGAGCTGTCATTCGCTAGCTACAGGTAGCTGCTATTCAAAACAAACTTCGTCGTCACCTTAAGTCGGTCACGTTAATCCCATTAATTTATTCGATATGAAAATAAATACCTCAGTTAGTTAAAAACCTAGACAGTACAAAAGAAACTAGATGACTACTCTGTAACAACTGTAACAACATTTGCATTTCAGTATAACAATAAACAACTCGTAGGTAGTACATTGGAGTCATATGTTTGCACTTGAAGGCAGTGACCCTTGTGATCATATTCTCAACTGAACGTTCTAGTGATACGGTCTAATCACATATTTGTGAGGATACGCTTTTGGGCCAGTTCTGGAATGATCACATATTTGTGATGGTACGCGCGAAAGAGTTCATAAACGTGGATGCTGAGGCTCGGAAATGCACTTGGTTCTTACAAAAAAGTACAATAATAGCAAAATGACGGTGGGGTCGATGGGCAGGTAATGCACTCGGTGTGCACCTGACCACCTTGTAAGACCTGCCAAGCCTACCTGGCAGCTACCAATATTTCATGTGAATATGCATTAATTAATTTATTCAACCAACTGTTTCCAAAGGGTGTATTTGTTACCAACAAATTGATTTTGGATGTTACAGAGGGAAAAATAGTTTTTCAGTGTGAATACTGCCATAATGTTACATTACATTAAAATTATTTTGCAGACATTTTTATCCAAAGCGACGTACAATAAGTGCATATTTAAGGTCATTGACGCGACTACAAATCAGATCCGACAAAGCACAACTTTCTCACAACGTAGGAGCTGGGAGCTATCCCTAGTAATGAACATGAATAGTACACACAGTCAGCTATACATTCTGAACTATAAAAACAAAAAAAAAATGTTAAATAGAAAACAAGCAAAAAACAGGAAGCAAGTACTATAGAATTGGCCCTTTATAGGTAGTTTAGTCGAGGTGGAGTCTGAAAAAGTGCGTTTTCAGACCACGACGGAAAACAGAGAGTGTTTCAGCTGAGCGCAGCGGAGTGGGGAGTTCGTTCCACCACTGGGGAGCTAGGGTGGAAAAGCTCCGCAGTCGGGACGAGCGGGAGCCGTTAACATGGAGGGAGGGATGTGCAAGTCGCCCTGCAGCAGCAGAGCGAAGTGGTCAAGCAGGAGCATAGTGCTGGATTAAGTTCTGTAGGTAGGAGGGGCCTGACCTTTTGACTGGGTCAGAACTTTGAACCTGATCCTGGTCACGACCGGCAGCCAGTGGAGTGACCTCAGCAGGGGGGGTGACGTGTGAGAACTTCGGGAGATTGAACAGAAGCCGAGCAGCCGCGTTCTGGACCAGTTGTAGGGGCAGAATGGCACAGGCTGGTAGGCTTGCGAGAAGGGAGTTGCAGTAGTCCAGACGTGAGATAACCAGGGTCTGGACAAGAAGCTGAGTGGAGTAGTTGGACGGGTACAGCCAAATCCTCCTGATGTTGTACAAGTGGAACCTGCAGGACTGTGCCGTTTCCCTGATGTGTTCTTCGAAGTCCAGCTGGTCGTCCAGGACCACCCCCAAGTTCCTTGCAGAGCGAGAGGCGGTCACTATGGTTCTGTCGACGGTGATGGAGCGGTCTAGAAGTGGGGAGGTCTTGTATGGCATGAAGAGCAGCTCGGTCTTGTCGAGGTTGAGCTTCAGGTGATGGGTAGACATCCACACAGAGATGTCAGCCAGGCAAGCAGATATCCTCTCCTTTACCTGTGGGGTAGAGGGAGGGAAAGAGAGGAAGAATTCAGTGTCGTCAGAACAGCAGAGGACCCAGTGGAGAACAGCAGAGGACCCAGTACAGATCCCTGCGGGACTCCTGTAAAAAGTGGATGAGGTGCAGAGACAGAGCCCTTCCAGGAGACTTCGTAGGATCTATCTGTGAGATAGGATGTAAACCAAGAGAGGGCAGTTCCAGAGATGCCCATCTCAGCCAGTGTGGAGATCAGGAGTTTGTGGTTGACTGTTTCGAACGCTGCAGACAAGTCAAGGAGAATCAGGACAGAGGAGAGGGAGGAGGCTGTAGCAATGGCGAGTGCCTCGGACACAGCCAGTTTCAGTAGAGTGCCTGGTTCTGAAGCCGGACTGATGAGGGTCGAGCAGGTTGTTCTGCTGGAGAAAAACAGACAGTTGGTTAAGGGCAGCTTGTTCAAGAGCTTTGGACAGAAAGGGCAGGAGAGACACAGAACGATAGTTTCTTACATCAGAAGGCTCTAAGCTAGGTTTCTTAAGGAGTGGGGTAACACAGGCTGTTTTGAAAACAGCAGGAACATAGCCACAGTTTAAGGAGGTGTTGATAATGGAAGACAGATATGGAAGGACCTCACCGGATATAGACTGGAGGACTGCCGAAGGGACAGGGTCCAGTGGGCAGGTGGTTGCACGCTGGTGTGTTACAAGTTGGAGTACATCTGTGTCCTCCAGAGACTTAAAGGACGAAAGTGTAGCGGTGGGTTCATTATGGGGGATATGGGGCATCACCGGATGCGTGAAGGAGTTTCGGATCATGGCTACCTTCTCCTCAAAGTGGAACAGGAAATCATCTGCAGAGAGGGAAGAGGGTGAGGGGGGTGGAGGAGGGATCAGCAGGGAAGAGAAGGTGGAAAAGAGTTTACGTGGGTTAGACATACATGCATAAATGTTTTGAGTGAAAAAAAGAAGTCGAAGCAGATGTACGTAGTTGCTGATATGAGTGTGATAGGCTGCCAGCAGAGTGTGATATGAGGCCAGATCATCTGGGGATCTGGATTTCCTCCACTTTCTCTCAGCACCTCGCAGCGTGGTTCTGCTGGATCGGAGAGAATCCGACAGCCATGGGCAGGCACGGGCAGGCATTTGAAGTGACAAATTAATTTCACTAATCTACAGAAATGCTTCTGAATTGGCCTATATGAGATTAAATGAATGGGCAATAGAATGTATGCTGTCGCAGTACCGCTACAGTATATGTGGTGAATTAGTGCTCTGTATATTCAGACATCTGGCACATCAGGATTCCGGAGATGTTTACTTTGATCTAATGTTGCTGATTACATATTGATGAGAAATAGTAACAACGTGCTCAACTTTATCTAATAACCATTTTGCCGGTGCTGATCTTCAAACCTAAAAGCAAGTTTGTTCCTCCTGTTACCAACTCATCTGTAGATACTTTCTGCAGACTGGTTGAGCAGGACGTTACAAACCTGTGCGCTCATGCCCCTGTGTTCCACTCCAATCTGTTACAATCGGAAAGAGACGCTTTAACCCAACTACTCGCAAACGAAAATGTGGTTATTAAGCCCTCAGACAAAGGCGGTGCCATTGTTGTACAAAGCAAAGAAAAATACATTAAAGAAATCAAAAGACAATTGCACGATCAAGATTCATACCACTCTTTACCAGTTGACCCCACAACAAAATTTAGCGATGACATCAAAACCACTTTAGAACGGGCTTTACAAAAGGACTACATTGACAAAGATGAACACAATTTTCTGTTTCAGAACTACCCAGTACGGCCTGTAATTTATACTCTTCCCAAGGTTCTCAAAGATACTGAGAATCCACCGGGTCGCCCAATCGTGGCTGGTATTCAATCTTTAACAGAACCTCTCTCTCAGTATGTTGATTTTCACATAAAGAATTTGGTTTACAAATTACCCTCATATCTCAAAGATACCACAGATTTTTTGAACAAACTTTCAACAATCGGAGATTTGGGGGACTCTGACCTACTTTGTACAATGGACGTATCAAGCCTGTACACTAGCATACCACATCAGGAGGGTTTACAATCGTTATGTTATTTTCTAAAAACAAGAGAGGAGGAGAATCCTCCTACAGAATGTTTGATGGAGTTAACAGAAACAATATTAACAAAAAATGATTTCAAATTTCAGGATCAATACTTCTTCCAAATTCAAGGTACTGCAATGGGCTCCCCCATGGCTCCCAATTATGCCAATTTGTTCATGGGAAAATTTGAATTGGATTTTATTTACAATGACAATCCATATCTCAAATACATAAAGGGTTTTTACAGATATATCGATGATGTATTCTTCATTTGGAGTGGGACAGATGAAGATTTGCAGCTATTCCATATACATGTAAATACGAGGTTGCCTACAATTAAATTTACTTTAGAATCTGATAGTCATTTGATCTCGTTCCTAGACGTTTCTGTTAAGAAAGTCGTTAGACATTTACAAACTGAGGTCTACCGAAAAAAGACAGGAATAGGAATACATTTCTTCATCACAGCAGCTTCCACATTCCCTCACTACGCCGTAGCCTACCATATAGTCAGCTCTTGAGAATTAGACGCATTTGCAGCAGTGACATCACTTTTGAGAAACATGCTATGGATCTGTGCAAACGTTTTGAGGAAAGGGGGTATAATGTCAAACAGCTGAACACTACATTGGAAGAAGTACGGAAAATAGAACGAGAAACTCTTCTCATTCCTAAACCTCAATATACCACTGTTCCTTCTATCACTTGTGTCTCCACCTATAGCCCAATCTCTAGAGATGTCAAAAAATCTGTCAACCGACATTGGCACATTTTCAGTAGTGACCCTAATATTGGCGAAGCTTTTACTACACGTCCCAGATTCACCTATAAAAGGTCGAACAATTTGAGGGACTACTTGGTCAAGGCGGACATTTCAAAAAGTCAGACTCACTTCCTTTCCAATGTTCCCCAAGGTAATTTCCCTTGCCATAATTGTATCAGTTGCAACGCCATGATTAAAGGTGACACTTTCTACCATCCCCACTCAGGGGCCAAATTAAAAGTAAGAGGAACCATTACATGTACTATGAAATTCTGTGTTTATATTCTGAAATGTCTATGTGGTCTTTTTTATGTGGGAAAATGCAAGAGAGAGCTTCGTTTAAGAATATGTGAACATAAAAGCACAATTCAGAATAATGACGAGAAATCACCTGTTGCCCGACATTTCAATGCCTTTAAACACGAAGTAAGTTCTTTGCGGTTTATGGGCATTGAACATGTAAAAAGCCCACGCAGGGGCGGCGATAGAGATAGATTGCTCATTCAAAGGGAGGCCTGGTGGATACACCATCTATCCACGGTCTCCCCTAGAGGGCTTAATGACTCTCATTCCCTGTCGTGTTTTCTTTAAGACGGTGACTGTTTATCAATTGTTTTTCAAAACAAAACACATTACTCTTTTGAAAGATTGTCCCACTTTGTGAAATCCAAAATCCATTGAATGAGTGAAATGCAAACACCTTTTTTCACAATGATGTGGTTTATAGATTCTTATATAGGAAACAATTCTTAAAAATACAACATGCCATACATTGTGTCGTTCCGGCTACAAGTGTGTTTATTATTAGTCGTATTATTCCATGTGTTCGTTTAAAGTGAACCAATCAAATATCTAAATTAAAATAGACATAAAATGAAACTAAATTGCTTTGATCGGTGTTCACATTATATTTGCTTTTTTGTGTTTTTCAAGGTTTGCTATTCTGCAACAATACTGACACGCAGATGATGTTCTATGCAAATGTGGTATTATATCTTACAAACATTCATGTAGTGTTTGATTGAGTGATTGATTGATTGATCGATCGATTGATCGATTAACTGAATGTTCGAGTTGATTGACTCACGTCATGTTATATAAGCCCTATACCTGTCCTTGTTGTTTATGCACGCTGACGAAGGCGGTAAGCCGAAACGCGTCCGTGCCCAAATAAAACAATAGACTGAGTTGCTGTCCTTCTCTCTTTTGAGCTGATTACATATTAACTTATGTCTCGATGCGAACCACAATGCCAGGTACATGTTAGTATACTGTACTTGAAACTTACAAGCTATTTTGCAGCTTTAAATGGGCTGACCATGTGTAAGATCTGTGATTGGCTATGGGACTATTTGTGGGCTCGGCTTCGTGATGGGGCTAGTTCATAAATAGTCGTCGTTGGCTTTGATGACGGAGAAGCAGATAAGCTGTCCCAATTGTCTTTGCCCCTCATTCTCTCCTTTCTTCCACTCGTCTCTTCCCCTCCTTTCCTCCACTTCTGGGAAGGAGTGGGGCAGTGGGCGAGTGGAGAAAAGGAGGTGAGGAGTGAAAAGTATTGGGACACACCCCAAGCCTCCCCTGGTGTTTATACTAGACGTCCCTCATGGCATCATACGGCAGCTAGCTTTAAAAAATCTATGTCAACTTGTGATTACAGAAGTGGAAATGTTTGATAAAGAACATTTGTTTTACATAGAATATCTTTGTTATATCAATCACTGAGCTAGCTAAGCAGTTTGGTGCATATACGGTATGTGCCATATTTATTCAATTTAGCAAGTGTCCATGAAGTATGTTATGCTATGTTTTTAAGCTATGTTGGCTCCCATTTCATCACATGGGCACTCAATTGAATGAAGACAGCTTTGGTACGACAGTATATCTGCAGTTTTGAAGCAAATGGAGTATATGGCTAGCTACCTTTCCCCATTCAAAAACAGCGGACATTTATATCTCTGTATTTAGAAAATGTCTAGGTATAACAATGTGCGCACACACAGTATAAATATGGATGTTATCAATTGTTTATTAATAAAACCTCTTGTTACCTGAACATTTATCACTGTGCTCCTTAATTTCTTTGTGTGCTTCAAAATTTTTTCATTTAGGAACACGTGCTCCTTGTGAAAAAAGTTAGTGTCGAGCCCTGATAGAAAGCATATTGTGAGACCAATTTGACGCATCTTGCGCTGCAAATGAGCGGACCTTGTAATGACGGTAACTGTTTAGTGCCGTCTAATTTAAATCTTAAATTGGTGCGGTCGTGCCTGGATCAGATTTAGTTCTGTGGGGATGCAGGAGATTTCCGGACGTGATCTCCGTTGCCGCCGTAGTGCGTCATCACCATAGTAGCATACCATAGAAGTATAAAGCATTTGTGGCTGCTAACCAGGGCAGGAATGTCACCGACGGCCATGGCTGTCGTTGACCCTCTGTCTGGCCTTAATGCCGCTTAAAAAATTATGTGCCATGCAGCCATGGTGGCCTTGGTGAACGAGAGAAAGTCAAATGAATCTTGATAAATTAGCGAATGAATAGCATATGCAACTCAAGATAGGCATTGCTCGTATATTGCTATAGCTGACTGGGTTCGCTGCTTAAGAGTGTTAAGTTATCTAACGTGCAGAGTAGCCTAATGTTTGTAATGTTTGCTGACATATACAGTCATGTGAAAAAGTAAGTACACCCCCAGATAAGTTAGAAATATTTTTTAGACATATTTGGACACATGGATATTTGATCCTTTTTACAATACTTTTTACTGTTAAAGGTTGTCTAATTTAACAAAGGACACAAAGAAATTATGCTTTTAAATGATTTATTTATCAGAAATCAACAGAAGTGCAATTATCTTGGGAGGAAAAAGTAAGTACACCCCTGGCTTCAATAACTGGTCTTGCCCACTTTGACAGCAATAACCTCTTCTAGGCGTTTCTTGTAATTGACTATAAGCCGCTTACATCAACTGGGAGGAATTTTCAGCCATTCTTCTTTGTGCTACTGCTTTAATTGTGTGATGTCAGAGGGCTTCCTTGCACAGCCCGCTTCAAGTCCCCCCAAAGCATTTAGATAGGATTGAGGTCTGGACTTTTGCCATTCTATAACCCTCTATTTTTTTCTTTCTGAGCCATTGTGTAGTAGATTTGCTTGTATGTTTAGGATCATTATCCTTTTGGAGGATACAGGACCTTTTCAGCTACAGCATCTGAACTGGTGGCCTCACGTTCTTCTCAAGAATGGTCTGGTATAAAGTTGAATTAATGGTTGAATCTATTATGGTAAGTTTACCAGACCTTGAGGCAGCAAAGCAGCCCCAAACCATAACGCCCCCTCCACCTTGTTTCACCATTGGAATGAGGTGCTTCTGCTCAAAGGCAGTGTGGCATCTTCGCCAAACATGACGTTTTGCATTGCACCCAAACAACTCCAACTTTGACTCATCAGTCCAGAGTACATTCTCCCAATAGTTTTGAACTTTATCCAGATGTTGATTGGCAAAGTTCAGTCGTGCTTTTATATTCCTTTTGGAGAGCAGGGGCTTTTTTCTTCCTATCCTCCCAAGTTTGTTCAATCTATTTCTGATTGTTGACTCATGCACTTTCACATTAACTGTGGCAAGTGAAGTCTGTAGGTCCTTAGATGTTACCCTTGGGTTCTTGGAGACTTTTTGGAGCATCTTTCTGTCAGCTCTTGGGGTGAATTTGGTGGGTCCTACTCAGTGGCGTTTTTATATGTAAAAAATTGGTGGGGCAGCCACCAACCACTTAGGCTACATACCAGGCAAACTACAGTAATCAAAATTACAGTAATCCCACTTGCTACTGATGCGTTTTTAACACGTCAACAAACAGCTATCCATTGAGAGAGAGAGAGAGTGGGAGAGAGAGAGTGAGTGAGAGTATGTGAGTGAGTGTGTCAGTGGCGACTGGTGAGGTCCACAACAGGTGAAGCTGTGCTCCAGGAGGGGGAGATCAGGATTATCCTGACAGTGCCGCGGGAAGATGTTAAAAAACTAAGTAATTTCAATTTAGATATTAATTTAGCTATTCCAACCCCTCCCGTACGCAATCGCCCCCTGTCATGTACTCCCCCTGTAACGTTACTCCCGTCATGAACGTTACCATTGCTTAGCAATGCTGGGTTAGCTAGCTAGCAAGCTAACGATATCTCACGGCAAGTCGTTTTAACATTTAGCTAGCAAGCTAACGATAGCTTATGGCAAGCCATTTTAATTTAAGTTATTCGACTTCCTAAAGTCATCCTTGCTGGCTGGCCATATAAGTTCGCTAGCTACCGTGATTGCCTAGCTAACGTTACTAACGTTAACCAGCTGCTCTAGCTAGAAATCTAACCAGACATTTCTACACCTGGATAAATCTTTTAGGTCCCAGAATTACGAAAATGTGCGGGGAATAGAGCCAAAGTGTTAGCGGTATGTTTGTACTGACTAAATACGGGGATGTTTAAAATAAAACCAATAATTTAGAATTATTTAGAAAGAATACGGAGTCTGCGTTTGTAAATGTTTGCAATGTTTGTGATTAGGTTACAGGATGCAGATGCCAGCTACAATGACAATGTAGTTACTGTGCTTTTAGCTAGCGTGTGAACCCACTAACCTTAATCCCCACTTTATCTGGAAGAGTTTTCAGAACAGTTTCATGCTGCGGCAAAAAAAATAAATCAAATCCTTGAAACCCGTACTCGACCAAGGGCCGTCTCCCCCAAATAACATACAAGGAAAACAGAAGAGTGCCTTCTTGTCTACGCTAGCTGTTAGCTAGCCTTTTTTTTTTTCAAAAACCACTCCACATTAAACCCGCGGTTGTGTTTTCCAGTTTGGGTGATGATTATATCGCGTGGCTGGTAGGCACCAAGGCGCTTAACCTCCAATTTCTCACCCAGAGTAAGGGTGTCAAAAGTGTGCTTCAGTAAATAATCCACTTCGTTCATTTTCATTTTATTTTTTTTCTCAAGTTAGCTAGCTATACAGTACTAGTATCCCCTCTCTTATTGACTGACTAACGTTACGTTGCGTTGCTACGTTACACTAGCGCCAGACAGAAATAGCCAATCAACTCTGAAATATGATATGACGTTTTAGTGGGGCTACGGGCTGTTGGCCCCACTTGTCATCAAAATCGTGTGATCTACATTGAATACAGTAACTCTCTGAGCATGCGTATTTGCATTTTTCAACGGTACACACACATTGCGCTGTGAGCGAGGGGCTAGCCCCACTCACGGTCTAACGTTACAGTGGACACGAATCTGGAGAACGCAGTCTAAAGCAGCAAGGCAGGGACCAATGAACATGATAAAAAAACATGATAAAATATTAAAAATTATATGCGATTTAGGAAGATGTTGTATACATATTTAATAAATTAAAGCAGAGATGATAATATTTGAGAATGAATAATAATATCATTTGTTTGCACAATTTTTTCAGCTGACAGCAGGTGGGGCTGTGCCCCACTTGCCCCTAATGACCAGTCGCCACTGGTCCTACTTAGATTTCCGGTGATGTGGAATTTCATTTTTTTTCATTTTTCATTTTGTTTATTTGGAAGGGACAGTGAAAGTTAATGAACATTCTAGTACAAGACAAGACATGTAAACAATCCAGAGTATAGCCAGAGGCTAATTTCCATCTGTTGTCCCCAATAGATGTTACCTAAAAACACAAGACCAGTATATACATCACATAATACAAATATATATCAATCACATATCTCGCATCAAAATAGTGCACATCATATAAAAATAGTGCACCTCATGCAGACCAATCTCACCGCCCACAAACGAATGCTCCAACCGGCGGCATCCAGAACACAACCGGCGGCATCCGGAACACCGCCACTGCCGGAACACCGTTGAGTGACACATTCAACAATGTACACTGAATGTTCCAACGGCGGCAGTGCCCCAGGCGCCACCAGCCGCGCCCCAGACGCCACCAGCCCGAACACCCGTCTGCAAACAAAGAAACCGGCCCATACAAAGAGCACTATACATAAGAGCAAAAGTAGCATTATAAATAGTACACATCCTATAGAGGAGCATTGTACATAGGACACCATCCGTCCATCCATCCATCCACCCACAGATGGATGGATGGATGGACAGACGGACGGACATAGGACACATCATACGATAATATGCGCACCGCAAGGACATTATGTTTCGCATGGCTATAAGTGAGTGCAGGTTTGGTTTGACTCTAGCCATCCCTTCAGCTGAGTTTTAAAAGTACTGTACGTTGGGCATTCTCTAATTGTAAGCGGTAGGCTATTCCATACACTGCCACCTTTGACAGATAAGACAGTCTGACCAAAGGTGGTACGCCTGAAGTGTATGTCACAGTCTCCTCTAGTAGAGGCTCTGGTGGCCCTGGCGGAGGGGCCACTGTCGGCTCTCCGTTTAACGAATTTGCTTAATGGAGGAGGGGCTAAGCCGTGCAAGGCTTTGTATATAAGGCACACTATTTGGATATGATGCGTCGAACAGTTGAATGATGTACTTCAAACTGCTTTGAAATGGCTTTGTAACCCCTCTCAGTCTCATGAGAATCAATATTTTTTTTTCTCTCAGGGCTCCGGCTAGCTCTTTTGACCTAGGCATGATATGTTAGCACACACCTCGATGGTTAGGTCCAAACCAGACCAATCGTCTGTTTTTATGTAATCATAGAACTTCCAAATTATTATCTAATAATTGGACAATCATTTACACCTGTTTTGTGCACCAGATATCAATTTTAATCAATATATTTGATAGTAAAGGTATGGGTGTACTTACTTTTTCCTCATGAGGAATTTGAATTTATGTTCATTTTAATTTAAGTGATTCCAAAGTGATACTTTTTTAGCATCATTTGTTGAATTAGTTCACCTTCATCAATCAATGTGGTTGAAATTAGAATAAAATTAACTTGTGTCCAGATATGTCAAAGAAACTGACTACCGTTTGAGGGTGTACTTACCTTTTTACATGACTGTAGCTAGCTAGCTATCAGCTGTTTAGCGTGACACGCCTTAGCAAAGCTGGGGAAAAATAGCTTCCTCATCCAGGAGATCAGCTTGACTGAGAATTGCACTGTGGCAGGCTACAGGCTAATGCAATAAAAATGAACATTGAAAGTCTGCTCATAGTTATCTATGAAATAGGCTACATATAGGCTATTATATGCCATACAGTCTAGCATTATTATCCCTCCACTTAGAAAAGTAATGCCTTTACTATGCTTATATCATAATCAGCTTTGACAACATTTTGATGACGCCTGTAGGCTATAACAGTTAAAAGGGCGTTTTGCAAATAGGCTAGCTGTTCTGGGAAATTTAGGAATAAAGTAATCTGTGTTATGCAGAAATATCTCACGTTTATAACAAACCAAACAATAAAAAACCTAAATGAAAAATCTAAGTAACTTGGCTTGGGCTAGAGAGGTTCACAGAACCGTGGTCAGAAACCTGCTGTGATTCGTCAAAAGGACAAAAGGACGTCTGGTTGGCTGCAGTAGTTGTTTGTGAGTACAAAAACATATTTCTGAATCAGTCACATTTATTTGTGAATCCGTTTCATTTATTTGTGGATCAGCTGTATTTATTTGTGAATCAGTTGCATTCATTTGTGGATCAGTACATTTACTTATTTATTTTTGAGACAATAATTTATAGACAAAAAATTGATAGACAAAACTCCCACTTTCAATTTACTCCCTTACAAATTTCTCACAATTTGTCCCCCATACCTCATTTTAAAACCCACATTTGTCATTGACTCCTGTAGGACCTCTAATGGACCATATGGCTCATCCTAGGTCCCAGGAAACTTCAAAGGGCGAGCCCTGAGCAGCCTAGCGATAATACACAGAGAACAGGCAATAGGGGGTAGCTATTAGAGGTGTATGTCTGTCTGCCTGTCTGTGTCAACAGGGGTGGCATGACAAACCTCATGCTGACCACTTCATACTATTAGGATTCCATACATTAAAATTGGTTAATACACCTACGGGCACTACTTGGAGATTCTGGGCCAGGCCATACCAGAATTAAGCAGAAGACAGAGTGGTACTGCTTGCTTTGTATTTTGATTTAATTATTGCCTGATCTAGTCTCTCCACATATTAGCTCACAAACATTTCAATAACAGCCAAAGCTGTCCCTACCCTGATAATTCATTAAGTATGCTTCGACTAGGAGATGGAGAAGGGACCCCCCTCTCCCAACCACTTAAAAATTAGGTCCTGTCTTGACTCTTCAGTTGGCATCTGAGGCTTGTATCTGGGTGGTGTTTTTGGTGTCTGGAATTATATATTTCATCGCTGGACTTTTTGCATATTCTTCTGTCTGTTGGTTCTTGAACCTCAGTGTTGGCGCATTCTGGATATTACCTTGGGAGAGACAAGCTGTGGTCTGGTATCATCTTCATTCATTTCTTTTGTAGTGAGGTTTGGTCACTTTTATTCAGAATTAATTAAGTTCAACACTCAATTAGAATTCTATACGTCAGTAGAGCCCAACTTAGTGAAATAACGTAGACACGACAATGGGTTGGAAAAATGACATATGTTTTATTGGCTACAACTATGAATATGTGAATATTAGAAACAATAATTGATATAACATTCTATGACTTCATCTTAACCAGAGGATATGATAATTATGTGACGGCTAAATATAGAAGCTAACAGTCCTACCATTACAAAGGTTAGTTTGTGTTATGGGTTAATGACACGCTAAACTATATTTTGTGGTTAGCTTATTTTATCAGTCTCATACATATGTGTGAAAATATGATACTGGGACACATAAACGTGACATAGACACCAAAAAAATTAATTGTTGCAAAAACCAATGCAAACACATTTATTTACAAGTTTGACAATTCTCTGACTCCATCAAAAAGAAAGAAGATAGTTCAATAACCGGAAATAGTCTTTTCAGGTCATATAAAATTTACCACAGTAGTGTTAACGTATGTAACATGGTGTCTCAATGACACGTGAGTGCAAAAGTATAACTTATTTTTTCTAATTCATTAAAGTGTAGATACATGCCTCATCCGAGGCGGTCCACAATGAGACTGGACTTTGAAGCTCTAATCTATTTATGGCTGTGTAATACCCGGTTGATTAGAGGACACCGTTACGTACGTAATCAATGCAAGAACGAGGGATGCTCAGCAAAAGTGCACAGCCTTCATGATATTGTCATTTTTTATTACATACATTGACTAAATGACAGGATCACAAGATATAATTGTATTATTGCAATTTCGCTCACAAGCGGAGATAAACCCAAAACATATGTTCAAAGACATCGTTTCAGAAAATGAACACAACAATGATTCGCATCACATCTTAAAATACAGCGTACGAGTTAACATACGTAACGAAGGAAGCGCAGCAGAAATACACAAAACTTGGTGCACAGCGCTAAGTGAGCCTAACATCGCATACAACATTTGAGTGAAACATTATCAATCATCAAAATATATCCCCCAAAATAATTTAAAATACAAATAAAATCCTACCTTTCAATATGCGGACACGATTATAACACGATGGTTGTGTAAATGCTTTGATTTGGACGATTTTGATTAAAAAAAATTATCAAGAGCAGGGTTGCCAAACCATGTTATTAATCCTAAACGTGGAGGATTTTAAAAAATGAAATCGCATATCGTAAATTTTACAACAATGGGAGATGCATCGATTTTTTATAGTTAGCAGCAGGTCTGGAATTTCGTAATCTTAGGGGCAAGGCCACTTGGCCTTTGGTGTGGCCAATTTTTTGAGAGCACAAAGCCACATGACAGGACAGCAAGGTCATCAAGTAAAAAACGATGATTTTGAGTCCACTGAAATAGACTAATTATTATAATTTTTTTAAGGAGTAATTTTTTTGTTATATCATTTCCTAAATCATTCAGTACAAAAAGGACAAAGATAACAAATTCATTGAAAACAAATGTGTGAGTGAGAAGCTTTTTAATGTTTTACCTAATCAACTTTATAAATTTTTGTAAATATACGCTAATTCCGAATTTTATGCCTGCAACACGTTCCAAAAAAGTTGGTTAACGGGGCAAAAAAAAGACTGGGAAGTTCAAAAAACACCTGTTTGGAACATTCCATAGGTAAACGGGTGATGCTATCATGACTGGGTATAAAAGGATATCAAAATACTCTTGGGGCCCTATCTTACACCCGGCGCTAACCGGCACGTTCTTCTAGGCCTACAGCCTGTAAGTAAATAGAATGGTTTTGACTGAAAAAAGTTCAAAACCTTGTCCAGTGTATTGTTTTTCAAATAGCCTAGGTACAGTCCCTGGGATTCGCTGTGCATAAGGTTTTTTCAATAGCCTATACGGTTAAAAAATTGTATTTCACCATGTTAACTAAATTTTACCATGTTAACTGAATTTTAACCTTATTCTTTATCCTTCATATTTTTTTAATTACAGTGACCTGGTTTTCGTCTTATTAAAACCCCACTGATTTCACCTGTTATTCCATAACTGAACAAAACGATTTTAAAGAGAACTAAGAGTCTAATTAGAAACTAAAACAAATTTGCAGCACATTACACAATTAATTCATAATTAATTTTAATGCCATTCTCTGAATGTGCGCTTTAACTTCATGCAGGAGCAGGTCTGTTTCCCCTGCTGTAAACCACACTTTTCACTGTCTTCCTGGGAAAGTGGACTTAAAAAAGTGTTGCACTACCAGGAAAACAGGTTGGTCCATTTCCATAAGCAGGACATTATAAAACAAGGGAAAATATGCGTGAACATATGGGTTCCCAACCCTTTAGTGTATTTAGTGTCATCATGAAGGCAAAATAACAGTATTTATGTTATTAATCAATATTAGAATGCACATAATGAACTTCGGATGAAGCTTGAACTTCGAGAACCCCATGAGAACAGCCTCATGGAATTGATGTTTGACAATGCTTCATTGTATAATTAAAAGAAATTTGTTAAACAAGCAGGCTAATGTGGCGTTTCTAAGGTAACAAAATTTAACCGCATAGGCTATATTTCCTAAAATAACAACACTGTCGGGAATTACCGGGAACCCGTGCCGGTGTTAAACCCTAGTGTTAAAGATTATTATTGTGTATATCAAAACTCGTCATAATGGTTAGTCCGAATAATATTGATCATACTATTGATCCATATACAGGGCTCGAAATTAACTTTTTTACTTGGTAGCACTGGTGCTCCCAACTTCAAAAAGTTAGGAGCACCAGCAAAAATTTAGGAGCACCCACCAAAATGTAAGGAGCACCAACAATATTTTGTTGTATCGGGTTGTATACGGCAATCAGTGGGCGGGGTAACAATGTTGCTCCATTTAGTTACATTATTGGGGCGATAGACGAGATAAACTAACTACAATGTAGCACAGCATTGTTTCATTTCAGGCGGCACCCGCTGCAATTATGTAGACTGCGAGGCTGCATAGAGTGGAAATGTGAGGCTTAGGTTCCGGAAGCAAAAACTTTATTTAGGTCTACAGCATTTAGATGCAGCTTTTCTGAATTTGGCTATGGTATAATTTAACAACAAACAATATGAGGAGTGAGCTTTGGTAGCTCAGCTACCACTTTACAATAATGCATAATGGAAGTAACTTAATAGGCTATATAGCCTACCCTTTTCTTTTAATCATATTCCCCTATCAATTCGCACACTGTAGCTTAAGCTATATGATTGTATAATTGATTAGCTAACGTCAGAATTCATAATGTAGCCCTACAAGATACAAGCCTTACTTTGTCAATTAGGCCTACGAGTTTACAGAACAGTAACGCTGCCGCGGCCGCCGAGGAGCAGCAAGCAATCAGTAACGTGGATGTAGTCAGTCAGCAGCGCACATCTATCTCAAAACCACGAAAAAAACAGAACAGAAAGTAACGCCCTTGTTAATAATGTCCTAAATAAGCGATCGCATATATGCCAGAATAAAAGCTAATAGCCCAAGAGAAGGAATCTGTAGTAGCCTAGTCTTTTAATAAGATCTCTACTAACAAGCATAGTTTAGCTTCGGGACAACAACATCAACCTAGCCATAGCGCTAGACTGAGAATACTAAAAGGGTAGCCTATTAATCCACTTCCTTCATTAACTGTTTTAAAGGAGAATATGTAGCACAGGCTTATTCACTCCTCGTATTGCTTGCAAACTTGTTTGTTGTTAAATTCTGCCATAGCTACATTCAGGAAAGCTACATCTAAATGATGTAGACCTAAGTAAAGTGCATGGTAATTGATTCCTGTACGTTATTAGGCTTTATGTGATAATTTGAACATAGGGTATACGATTCTCACAAATGCCTCGAAAAATCAACATGATGTCCCGCATATTCCGGTAAAAGACTGCGTGCAGATGTTGTATAGCCTAACCCACGTGTACATGTGCGCGGATGCCTCCTCTGTTTTCTTCACAATTTGCACACGGTTTTGTATATATAGCCTATACTATATATATAGTATAATATGAATGAAAAAAAATGTTTTGGCCCCGCACTTTTGAAATGATTCCGGCGCCACTGCATCTGTTACGTTTTTAGTAACGGTAACGTTACTAAAAAATTCCGTAATCGTTCGCTTCATATTGTTAGCTTTCGATAACGCTAGCTAACGTTACCAATTTAGCTAGTTAGGTAACGTTAATAAATTGATAATAAACTTTTGTCTTCAGGTAACATTAGTTAACACGTTAGCTCTCTGTGTCACGTGACAGTGGAGTGCCGTGAAAGGGAGTGATTGAAGGTTTCTTAACCAATCTAAAATCAGCATTAAAGGTAAGAACGTCAAGCTCACGTTTTATTGGTTAGAATGGTCACTGTCAGCTCACAAGGCACATACTGAATGTACTAACTAGCAAATGTACAGAGAAAGGGACGTTCAACTGGGGGGGGGGGGGAAAGAAGAAAAAAAAAGGTCGCACCAGAACAATTATTTGCACTCGCACAAATGCTCCCAATTATATTTCGAGGTCGCACAGATTAAATTTCGGGAGCATATGCGACCAAAACGGTCGCAATTTCGAGCCCTGATATAGTCTATTACCTTCTCGCACTACACACACACGACCATGTCTGTTTCGCCATCATATAAGTAATCCGCCAAGGTGAAAAAGCAGGCTTTTAAATACAATAGAATAGAATAACTTATTATAATAACTTTTCCCATTAAGGAACTTCAGTTGTAGTTTCCAGCAGTAAAACAGACATAGACAGTGGGGCAGACCCACAAACACAAACATGTTAAATAAAGACATTCAAAAGGGAATGGGATATGACATTTTGATTGGTTTATTGCATGTTACACCCAAGACACACCTATAATTAATGAAGAGACTAGGTTCAGCCTATTTGCACGTTGCGCTGTGCTTAGCGCTCAAAAAACACGCCGTCAAACTAGCAAAAGTAGACTTGGACACGCCCTACATGCACTTTCGCCATGCGTTTAGACCAAGCGCTAAGTTCGTCAAGATAGAGGCCTTGATATCTTATTTTCTGGTACTCTTACAAGCGATACTATAACCTCTCTGTATTTGAATGGATCTCTATGGGAATTGTGGGGTGGGACTAGATTAAGCTTTAAATTACACGGGAATAGTAAAAGGGTTGTTTCTCCTGACTTATTTTTTCATAGAGTCAGGAGAAACAACAAACTCTTCTGGTGGCCCTCCGGCTTCACTCTTCCGGTGGCTCTCCGGCTTCGTTCCCAGATGGTGGCCTGGAGGGTTGCATAATCAGCCAGGGCACCGGCCAGTGTGTTGTGGGCGGCGAATTGCACCTCCCCCGAAAGCAGTTGTAGGAGGCGCAGTGCTCACTCTTCCACCGGCCAGTTGCACGCCGTGGCCGTCCTCTCAAACAGTTCCACAAACACCTCTGGGTTGTCCACCTCTGGTCCCATCTTGTGTAGCTTGATATTCACCAGGAGGGGGGTCGGAGTGGGACTCGCTGCCTTCAGCAGCTCCATCAGAATGGCTCAATCTGCAGCCTTCAGATAAAGCTTTGGATCACTGTCTTGCTGGAACAACATCAGGATAAAGTTCAAAACTACTGGGAATCCATTCTTCCTTCCACCTGCACAATATTTCCTGTGCCCCCCCGCTGCCACACAACCCCAAAGCATAATGGATCCACCTCCATGCATGACGGTTGGCAAGGTGTTCTTTACAAATGTTTCACCCTTTTTTCTCCAAACATAGCTTCTTTGGTTGTGACCAAAAAGTTCAATTTTGGCTTTGTCAGTCCAAAGCACGTTGTTCCAAAATGCTTCAGGCTTCTCAAGGTTTTCTTTTGCATACTTCAGTTGCTTTTAGACTTCTTTCTGGCAACTCTGCCATGTTAGCCTTTGTTGTTTAAAGTATTAAAGTAGTTGTATTGTTGTCCTGTAAATAACTAGACCTGCATCTGCTACTCTTTTTTGCAGCTCTTTTGCAGTGAGGTGTGGGTTCTTTTGAGCATTTCTCACCAGGTCTCGGGTAGGGATGGGAATCGAAAACCGGTTCCCATTAGGAACCGGTTCCAAGTTGTCAGATTCCTTGGAATCAATTCTCTTATCGATTCCAGCATGTAGGATATTCCCGACAGCTACGCATAGCAAAACAACGTCACGTCATGCGCGCTGTCGTTTTTCATTCAGTCAGCGTATGCTGCGTAGGAGTTTGGCACCCGTCTAAAAATGTAAAATGTAAACGTCATTTTTTTAAGACATTACATTACATTATAGGCATTTAGCAGACGCTCTTATCCAGAGCGACTTACACAACTTTTTTTTAATCATGTTTTACATATTATCCATTTATACAGCTGGATATATACTGAAGCAATTCAGGTTAAGTACCTTGCTCAAGGGTACAACGGCAGTGTCCTACCTGGGAATCGAACCTGCAACCTTTCGGTTACAAGCCCAGTTCCTTAACCATTATACTACACTGCCGCCCAAGACTAATTTAAGCTAACGTTGCTATCATTTAAAAATCTATAGAAAATGTGTCGCGTAAGCTCTTCATTTTGTGATCCATCTTCGGAAATGATCAACTATTCAACAGATTTGTGGAGTGTGTGGACTTCCCTCGGGAGCCTATAACCAACTACAAGTGTAAAACTACAGTGTTTTGATTGGCGGTAGACTAATCTGACAACGATTGCCTGCTTGGTCATGCACAGATGAGTAGCCTAGATTTGGAAAGCGAATAACTAGCTAACCTAAATTAGCTAAATGATAATCTTCAATCTTTTTCATTTTCAGCTTGCCTCCAAAAAATGGTCAGGTAACATTAAAGATCTCATCTTTCTTCCATGTAAATGTATTGGCTAAATGAGATAGGGGAGAATGGTGACAGTTGAAACTGTTCTGATAATACAGAAAGCAACGCAAACATTACGGTGCATCTTTATGAAACACACCTAGGAGCGTAACTCATAAGTAAAGTTTGCGATCTTTGTTAGGGAATGAAACTCCTAAATATCTCAATCACAGCAGAGTTTAAACAAAAATATTTTAGCCAGCTTTTTTGACATAACGTTAAACTGATACTTTATCCTCTGTTCTCGCGCCCTTTTCCGGTGTCTTATTTTCTTTGATGTCTTTGATGATTTTTAAGCACTCGTATTGATCAAGCCAAATTACATTTATAATGCCATTTCAATTTACAGAATTATACAATTCTGATTGTTTTATTGGATGCTCTGCCACTTGTGCAGGCATAAATATAGCAGATAAATATTTTCCATGATATGACTAAGAAATATGAATGAAAAACGAATGCTTTATACTTTATAAATATGATGTCATTGAATCCATTTTAGATTACCACCCAATAGTAATAGTTGTTTAATAGCCTGGGAGCAAATTATATTTAAGGAATCGATAAAGAATCGGATCGAAAAGCAGAATCGATAATGGCATCGGTATCAATACAATCTAACAATTCCCATCCCTAGTCTCGGGCCATTCTATCTGAAATTGTTCTTGGTCTTCCAGATCTTGCCTTGACTTCAACTGTTCCATTTACAGTGCCCTCCACAATTATTGGCACCCCTGGTAAAGATGAGTAAAAAGGGTTATAAAAAATTCACCTTTTGGTGAATTAGCTTAATCTCACACTGAGAATACATCCAACCTTTAATTGAAGTAAATTTATTCTGAGAAAAAACATCAAGAAATAATTATTTTTAACAAAACCATGTGTGCCACAATTATTGGCACCCCTAGAAATTCTTATGAACAAAATGTAACTGAAGCATTTTTTCAATTTATATTTTACTTTTTAAAGTTGATCAGAGTGTTTAGGAACTTTCAAGCAGTAATCCGTGACTTCTTGTTTCACTGGGCTATAAATATGAGGTGACACAGAGGCCATATTCCCTTATTCATACATCAACATCGCCAACCAACACTCAAGATGGTTTTGGTGTAAAAAGAAGGATGGCTATACCGAAAATAACCTGATCCCCACTGTTAAGTATGGTGGAGATTCCGTGATGTTGTGGGGCTGTTTTTTCTCTCTACATGGCATCATGAACTCCATGAAATACCAGGAAATTTTCGATCTGAATTTGGCTGCCAGCAGGACAATGATCCAAAATGTCCAAATCAACACAAAAATGATTCTGCCAAAAAATCAAGCTTCTGCCATGGCCATCTCAGTCCCCTGACCTAAACCCCATTGAAAACCTGTGGGCTGAGCTGAAGAGGAGAGTGCACAAGAGAGGACCTAGGACTCTGGATGATCTGGAGAGATTCTGTGAAGAGGAATGGTCTCAGATTTCTTGCTCTGTATTTTCCAACCTTATTAGATGTTATGGGAGAAGACTCAGTGCTGTTTTATTGGCAAAGGGAGGTTGTACAAAGTATTAAATGCAGGGGGTGCCAATATTTGTGGCACACGTGGTTTTGTTAAAAAATAATTATTTCTTAATAAGGTTTTTTTTTTTCTCAGAATAAATTTACTTCAATTAAAGGTTGGATGTATTCTCATTTTTTCAGTGTGAGATTAAGCTAATTCACCAAAAGGTGAATTTTTTATAACCCTTTTTACTCATCTTTACCAGGGGTGCCAATGATTGTAGAGGGCCCTGTATCTTCCATTTAACTGTTTTTTTTATTTATTTTTTTTATTTTTAATTTAGCCTTTATTTAACCAGGAAGATCCCTTGAGATTAAAATCTCTTTTTCGAGGGAGACCTGGCCAAGGTAGCACACCATTTAAAAGTTACAATACAAAATTATACATGGGACATGTTTAAAACAGAAAACGGACAATTAATGGAGACGGTTAATAACAGACAAGGGACAACAAATACATGATATAAAATCCAGCTTATGAAAAGCAGTTACACTCTTCGGTTACACAGTTTTTTACTAGAGCTTTAAACTCTCCCAAGGAGATAAAATCATTAAGCTGTAGTGTGTTCTGAAGGTTATTCCATGACCAAGGCATAAAATAGGAGAATGCTGCTCTACCAAGTTCTGAGCAAATCCTGGGTACTTGGTAGCGCAGCCAATACTGTTCCATTTATGTTCCATTTATCTACCATCCGCCAAGTTGACCACAGACTCTCAGCCCTTAAAACATTAACTTCTGTACATTCTGACCTCATGTAACCACACAGAATTAATGTACAACGCCACACATCCACACAATAAAGCCCCAAACTTGAATTATTTTATTGGGTTATTGGCTTATTCTTTTTTTTTCCTGCCTCCATAGCCTCATAGAATAATTATCCCCATTGGATAACTACCTTTTATCCGCCAATGAGAAGGTCTGTTTAAAATTGCCTAAGCTCAAGTGCCTGTAGCTTAGTTGTTAAGTTGTTGCGCTACCATTGGCGGTTCGATCCTCACCTGTTTCCTAACATTTATGTTATGTTAAGAATGTTCTTTTAACATAAAATAAGTTATTTTTATAGCAAAGGCTAAAATTCTCACAATATTAATTGTTAACCATTTGAATTATGCAGAGGAACGAGATCAGTAAGCCGACACAGTCCAATACAGTAGTTCGAGCCCCACCATTTCACAACATTTATTTTCGACAAGAACAATGTACACGTTATACTAAGAATATCCTTTTCACATAGAAGAACATCTAAGAAATATTACAGTATTAACTGTTAACTGGTTGAATTATGAATTCAGTAAGCCAACACCATCTGATACCGCAACACAAAAGTATTTTTTGGTTCATTTCTGTTAAAATGCTTTGGCCTAGTGGTTATAGTCTTGGCTTTCCGTGAGTGAGGTCAGTGGTTCGATCCCTGCTTGGTACCAAAGGCTAAATTAATTTCAAACAAAACTATTGTGCAAATGCCTATGCTTCTTTTAATGTTCTTTTCACATTAATGAAGGTCTTTTTATTGCAAAGGTTAAGAAAATTAACAGTATTAACCGTTTACATGCAGGGCAATTTTGTAGCAGTGTTGCACAGAATTGTAGTAGGGAAGGTTTCTTAGTTTGTTACACTTGTAACCTTTGTCTGGGCTTTTGTCAAATATTACTAACCGTCGCACATTTATGATATTCATTTAATTATTTAAATATGTATTTTTGAGCATCAGAAAATGGTTTGACTTCCATCTGATCGATAGTAAGTTTACTATATTACAGAGAAATACAAAACCGTCATTATGAGCATTTAAAATATCATTTATAGCTACAAGCACAGGCTGCGATTTGCTGGCCTGCGCTGCCTATTAACGGCATCGGTCTGCTTATAACCCGCACTGTAGGCTATTAACAGCATAGATAAAGCGGTAAATGAATGTGTTGGAACAACAAGCAAGGAGACATTTAACATTGTTATTTTTGTTTCCACTCTTTATAACAACACACAACTTAAAAATAGTGAATAACTAAATAAAAAAGCAGCCTTTTGTCCGGTGATACGAAAGGGCAAAAACAATGTAGCTAATTTAACAACTTCACGGTTATCAAAACTAGATGGGGGGGGGGGGGCTTTTGTTTTCTTTTTAAAATGCAAATAAATAGGCTATAAATATATATAAATAAACGAATAAATAAAAAAACAGCAAACTGAAATACTTAAGAGAAATATCAACAACAGGCCAAATGAAAGAGTCATTATAATCTATATTAGCAATGTAAAAGTGTATTTTAGCCTACTTGTGACCAGCGAACCTTGTCACATTAGGCCTACTCACTGCTGTTTTTCCTTCGATCGCAGTCTTCTCATATTATGCGTGAGGAATGCGTTTGTTGACTGCTCTGGAGAAGAGAGCTCCGCGTTTTGCTGACAATGAAGCCGGCCTTTGAGAAGATGCGCTGAATGATAGGCGAATTGTTGCTTGCAGAGTTTACATTGAACTTTTTTGGGGTCATCCTTTAGACGCTCGAAATGCCCGCATACTTTAGATTTTCTCTCAGACATTCTATACAACTGATCTATTCCTTAATTAATAGAGACCAATTGTTTGTTAGAAGGCGCATGTCCGGAATTAATAGTTCCACTCTCACGTTTTTTCACACTGCGACGATTCGACCAATTAAAATCTTTTCAAAATTCTTTTGATCAACTAATGGTTTAGTCGACTATTTGGGGGCAGCCCTACTGGGTAGGCTGTCATTATTGGTATAATATGTGCTCCATATCTGAGCGCGTTTTGATAATTGAATGCACAATGCCCCGCACCTACCAATCATTATTAGCTACTCCTCCCATACCGGAAGAACAAACTAACACAGGTGGCTGGCTAATAATAAACAAACAGGTGGCTATCCAAAGGGAACAAACGCTCGGCTTGTTTCAATCTTATCACTTATCACACTGTACAATCTTTGCCACACGTTTCCAGAGTTGAAAGAGGTAGAAGTGGTGTTACCCAGTAATAATAATAATGATAATTAAAGTTACTATTGAAGGACGAACAGATGGAAGCTTTCCTCGCCTTCATCCGCAGGGAGGAAACCCAGCTCCCCAGCTCCTTCCCCTGACCGCATCTTTCCATGTCTCGAGCATTGCTAATGACTGCTGGAGTTGTATGACCTATATAGCATGACTGGCATACGCCATTCGATTTATGGCTACTCCTTTCAATGTAGTCTCCCACTTTAAGGAGTTTAGCTTGAAAAGGTTTCCTTTCCAGTAAACAAACTATGTACATGTTGTTGTCACCAAAATTTTGGAGGTTTTTGTTGCATAAACGGCAATGTGTTGGCTTTCATGACAGCCTACAGCTTGGTCACAGATGTAAACAAACAGAAACAGCTGGACTAGGGGGACAGTGACTGGCGAAGCAGTGCTTAATTAAAACAGCTTGTGATTTGTTCAGTTCAAAATGGGGATATCCCACCAGCGTATGTTGCCTGAGCGCACAGCCCCTTTATTATCTACGTATTTTGCCAACAAGATCGAAGTCGCCTTTCCTGAGTACAGTCCAGACGTTAGCCTCGAGGGATGTAGCCTTATTCATTCCCCAGTCGGTAACTTAAAAAACATTGGGCCCTATATTACATCCGTCGCTAAGTGGCACTAACCCAAACGCAAGTCTCTTTTCTCGTTTCAGACTGACGCAGTGGTCATTTTAGCATCCAGCGGTCACGTTGCTTAAATACCAATAGCAAGTGAATTGGGCAGGTCGTTCTTAAGATGAGGTGTGGCCAGGATAAGTTTTGGCGTATTGCTATCTTGAGCCAGCAGAAAGCGCTTGCATTAAAACCACCACAAACCTTGTTTAAAGTCATGTCGCAGTTGTTTCAATGTTATTTTAACGACACAATATAAGTGTGTCTACAAAGGCGTGTGCACAACACCCTTACACCCTCCTGTCTTACACACAGGTACGCACACAAGCATGGATTAAAATATCAAGATTACATTGTGAAATAGGGATTACTTTGCTCTAAAAATATGCGTCCTCTAACTGGCAAAAGTGTAATTGCACACGCCATAAATGCACTTGCGTCATGCGTTTTAGACCATGCGCTAAGATCGTCAAGATAGAGCCCATTTAGTTAATATTTCAATAGAGATTTTTGTCAATAGCAAAATATATAGGCTTTTTGGGTATGGCCATCAGCTCATATGGGAGCATTTTAGCTTCAAGCCAGTGGAAAATGGTAATCCTAAAAATTTGGACGAGACTGTGTGTTGGGTATGCGGGGTAAAAAAAGAATGTTACGAGAGTATAACACCACAAATCTTGCCGTTTTGGGAAAAGGAGGCTACCATCTGGTTGGAAGCTCATATTGCTTCTGCTCCTGAAATTAAATGGCAAGAATATCCCTATCCACGGTGGCCCTAGTGGTAGTTGTATCCGTCCCAATTACAGTAGGCTATTAATTTTTGTCTGGAATTATAAACTTAGCTACAGCTTTAAAAAAGCCCCGTAGATTGTGACGCATGCAGGATTGTGGAAACCTCAGCCTCTCCAGCACTGCAGGGCAATAAAATAGCAAGATGTATTGAGTACAACGGGGCTGCTGTCATTCCGTTGTGGGCATCTCTCAAACCCGAAATAGGCTAAGTCGTTCGCATAGGAGGACTCACTTTGGAAATGGCCTTTAGTCAGACAGAGGAGAAAAATTAAAATGAGAAAAAAGCGGCAAGTTTGAATTGTATTACGGTCTATTGCAGATGCAAAGCTGCTGGTAAATAGCCTAATTGCTAATTATGTTCCCGTTAATTTAGGCTGACATGTTGTAGCCTATTTTTCATTAAACCTATTGTTTCTGTTTTTGTTTCTATTTTTGTTGCCTACATTTGTACATTTCGACTGTTAATAAAGAGTTGTTCACTGTCTCTGTGTTTCAACAGCAAATTATTGATTTCTATGCCTACCAGAAATCCTACAAAGACAAAGTCGCCATTTATTATGGGCACTGTGTCCTTGGTTGCGCGACTGGGACCTGCGCGAGAGAGGGAGACTCGCGCAGTTTCCTACGGAGCCCCTTGAGGACAAAGCTGGAGTGTGTTATGTTCTTTTATAGGTTGATACATTGATACAAAGGAAAAAACGCTAACCTTACAATGTTGTCTTCTAATTTTTGTTTTTAACACACCCGCCAGTGGTGTATGCCTGCAATAGGCTAATCCGTTTGTTATGGGCACTGAAACTGGAAGCTGTAGCCTAAAAGATTGTGTAAAGTTGAAGTGTCATAGGCTATTCGTTGCATGTCAATTTCATCTTCGAGTGGATGTGTGAGTAAGTTTGAGTTTACATTACCGGCCGCACACACAAACACTCCAGTATTGATAGCTTTTGATAAACGTTAACGTTTCCCTACCGCTATAAACCATAGACAGATTGTAGAAAGATTACTACAAACCAGGCAGCAGCAGCTCTTCCTGACAGTCTCCCCGTGCCCAGTGTATTTATTTTCTTTGTAAGGTTTTGCTATGGTTTGGGGTATATTTCTTAAAATATGAAAGTGACCAAAACGTCCCTTTCGTCCGCTGTTCTCTAGCTAGCCAATGCATTTAGGTTGCTTCATTCACAATTGCATTTATACCCAAAATCTACCTAGCGCTTACTGCAACATGTAAGTAGGCTAACTTTACAGGCCTACCTCAGCAACAAGTTAGCTGAGTTATGCAAATGTTTAAAATGAGGCAAAATTCAGCTATTGTAACACATATTTTCATTCTTAAGCCCTATTTGGATGGGATACGTTTTCAGTGCAATGTCTGTAAAGTAATTATTACCACAGTACATCTGTAATGTTAATGGCCGATTCGGACGGGATAAATTATCTCCGTAATCAGTGTCTAGAATTACAGAGATGGGAGTGTCCTACTCCATGTTGTCGTCACACCGAAAAATGTTCCCTACGAGTCATACAATGTTACACATCCTATCTTCACTGCAGACTGATTGCTTCTGGTAGAAAATCGCTGTCAGGGAGCAATTGAAAAGATGCAGGCGCCAAAAAAAACAAAACAATGTGGAGACAATGTTTGCATGGCAAACATGTCTACAAAAAGCGTGAGGAACCCTACATTACACCTCTTCATTAACGTTAACTTGAAAAAAACAGTGTTAGGCCATAACATGTATGTAATATAGCTAGGCTACAATAGCTTACTTAAAGCTGCCACAAGCATTGCCCCACTGTAGCCTACTTTTGAGCCTGTTTTTTATATATATATATTATTATTTTTTTTTGCTCTCTGCTTATTTAATGTAACGTTGCATTAATTTAGAGGTCGGCCAATAGTTGTGGTTTGCACTTGGAGAGAACACAACCAAAGGCGTCCTTGAGTGCTTACGTGAAAAACCAGGAGAAAAGACTGGGGGAAAACTAATTTCTCACAGGAAATAACAGAATTTTACCGGACATGTCAATTCGCACGGGATTGCTTTAACCTGGGGTAATTTTTGCTGGACATTTAACAGTAGGTAAAACACTCCGGAATCTTTACTGGCGCGGGAGCGTGCAGTCCGTAAAAGTTACGGACATGGCAGATTCAGACAGGACTAAAATAGCGGAGCTCCTCCGGTAATTATTACATTACCCCACCTCCCCCTGTAAAACTTATCCCGTCCGAATAGGACTTTAGATAGATTTTAGTCACATGTATTGGTCAAATGAGAGAACTAAAAAATGTACAGTTGTGAGCTTGTCCCATGTCGCATGCCATTGCTTCGCGCAATGAATGATGGGATATCTATGTTCGTTCTCCTTTGGGGAGGATGCAACCTCGATATTTGGGGAGAATCGAGTACATTTCCAGGATCTTTAAGTGTCCTCGGTTATTTTGCTTTCTTGCCTTTGGAACTTGGGCCGTTAAATATTACATCGCCCTATTCACAAGAAAGCATTTTTGGAAATGCGGTCTCGCACAGACACTTGACAACTACGTGCGTCACAAGAACACAAGTACATGCTTATGTGTTCTTGGTATTAAGAAACAGCCTTGTTCCTAATGAGGGCTTTTGTTACTCTAGCAAGTTTGAAATCTCTGCAAAGGAACAGTGATTTTTAGTTAATTATGTTTTATCTTTTAATATTTGGATCTTTATAGCGACGCTACGTGGCTCATTTGGATTAAAACTATGGTTGAAGTCTTGATGTGACTCTTAATAGACTTCATAACTACCATGTTTCAAACCGTCAGACAGTTTTGTAATTATGAGCATTTTAGTGATAAGCCACATCCACTGAAAATTCATTGGCTCGTCATTTGTCCAATTTTTGACCTAGGCCTTAGAAAAGTAATGCCTGTATGAAGGCCTGTGAGATGAGTCCACATACCACGTACAGTGCAAATTGGTCTAATGTTTGTAGGAGGAGTAGAATTTTAGGCGTTTTACAAAAATGCTAATTATTGGAAAATCCTTGAGGCAAATTTGTTTCTCATGAGCAGAGGGACCTGTACACCAAATTTTGTGACACTAGCTTAAACGGGACATCAGTAGTGGGCGTGTCAATGTCAAAAGTTTGTCGCATGCACAATTTATTAAATTCTTTTGGGATTTTTCTCATAATTTTATAGTCAATTGGACACAAGCAAATTGAACATCTTAAAGAGGAGATAAACAGCAAAAGTATTGTTTTGTTACGAGACCTGTAACAAGCATGATGATATGAATGAATCTATCCTACAAACCCCAATTCCAAAAAAGTTGGGACAGTATGTAAAATGCACATAAAAGCAGAAAGCAGTGATTGGAAAATTCTGTTTTCCATATTTTTAATTGAAAACAGTACAAAGAAAAGATATTTAATGTTTTATCTTATCATCTTTATTGATTTTTGTAAATATACGCTAATTCCGAATTTGATGCCTGCAACACATTCCAAAACATTTGGGACAGGGGCAAAAAAAAGACTAGGAAGTTCAAAAAGCACCTGTTTGGAACAACCCACAGGTAAACAGGTGATGCTATAATGACTGGGTATAAAAGGATATCAAAAGACTCTTGATATCTTAGCGATAATATAACCATACTTGTCAACCCTCCCGTATTTCCCAGGTTTCTCCCGTTTTTTAACCCCATCTCCCACTGTCCTCCTGTTTGGTATTTTTTCCCTTGAATCTCCCGTATTTTGCCCCCGCTTTTATTTATATATATATATATATATATATATCGGGCAGTGTAGTATAATGGTTAAGGAACTGGGCTTGTAACCGAAAGGTTCGATTCCCAGGTAGGACACTGCCATTGTACCCTTGAGCAAGGTACCTAACCTGCATTGGTTCAGTATATATCCAGCTGTAGAAATGGATACTATGTAAAAAAAGCTTAAAAGGTTGTGTATGTCCCTCTGGATAAGAGCGTCTGCTAAATGCCTGTAATGTCATGTAATGTAATATACAATTTAATGTTGAATAATTAGAATCGGCCTGCTCAGGATGCTTCAGTAGAGCCCTGTTGCCAGTAAAGCCCTGCTATACCCACTCCAGTGCAGCAGGTGGCAGCATCAAGTCTGAGAAGTCTCGAGAAGTTAGTGAGTGCATGCGAACCGCAAAGTTGTTGCCTGTATGGGACTTTGGTGAAATGTAACAAGATAAACTCAAGGGTTAAAGGGATAGTTTGGAATTTTGGACATAATGTCTCAATTACGACTTACCCATGATGTAGTTGATTGATGGAAACCATTTTCAGCTAATTCCATGCTGTCCTTCTTTTGGACATACACACGTTGCTAATGCTAGCGCAACTCTATGGTAACCGGTAGCATCCACTACCAAACGCACTTAAGCATTCCATAGTGCACCCAAAGCAAATAAAATACGACAACAGTCTATTGGGGTTATTTTGAGTGTTTATACCATAATTTTTGAAGTCAAACTATCGTTGAATCCTTTGTCCTGATCTATATTCTCTGTGGAAGTACGGCGGCGGAGCGATACTTTGTTACCTACGAATGTAGTGCCGGCACTGGTCGACTACAACAACAAAGAAGAGCAACAAGTTGCAATGGCCACGTTCGCTCCGCCACCGTACTTCCACAGAGAATATAGGTCAGCACAACATAAAGGATTCAACGATAGTTTAATTTAAAAAATGATAGTATAAACACTCAAAATAACCCTGATAGACTGTCGTCGTATTTTATTTGCTTTGGGTGCACTGTGGAGTGTTTAAGTGCGTTTGGTAGTGGATGCTACCGGTTACCATAGAGTTGCGCTAGCATTAGCAACGTGTGTATGTTCAAAAGAAGGACAGCATGGAATTAGCTGAAAATGGTTTCCATCAATCAACTACATCATGGGTAAGTCGTAATTGAGACATTATGTCCAAAATTCCAAACTATCCCTTTAATCAGAAAACAGCTGTAGCTGAATATACTGGTAAGTACTTGGTTTCCTCAACATATTTATGCAAGAGATTTTGGAGAAAGAAATTTGGTGTCTTCTAAACCGAAAGTGCATCAGGTACTGTATATAGTAGCCTACAGTAAGCAAGAGAAAACGGCAAATGCTTATTTGTAGCCTACAATGTTGTAAAAAAATATTGTTTCTATATCTGAACATGATTTTCTTAGCGTGTATAAATGGTGCATTTTACAGTTTTTTGTTGTGGTGAGATGAAGGTCGTAAGTGCTTTTGGATATTTTAATGCCCTGCAGTGTAATTGGAGAAGCTGAGGTTTTCGCAAGTGTTGAGCAGAGGAATTTCTCTCCTGATAATGGCCAAGCACGACCAGGTAGATCCAAGAAGAAAAGGATTATTATTATTTCTCTGCAGAAAGAGTCCAGTACTTGCACACACAAGGTGGTCAAGCATGAACTAAAGAGACAGAGGCAGTCTCCACCGTATTTAATCAAACTAATACATAGATTATATTACTTCTGATTGGTTCATAGTTAATACATAGGAAGATAACAACATACATAATTCTATCGCTGATTGGTACATGGTTACATATTAGCATATAGTACAATGATTGGTTAGCTTATCATGTAGCATGCATATTGGATGAGCGCACAGTGACCCCCCGGCCCTTAACGTCACACAATCAGTCTTCAATAACTATTTGGTCTCCCAGAGTGGTCTTGTTTTCAGGATTCAATATGAAGTCTCTTCTGGCTCTCTAGCGATAAGATAGGCCATATATCCTTGAGCCTGGAATGTAAGTGGGCCACAGGCCTGCAGTACAGAGAGGAGACAGACAGAAAAGAGAAAGAGAGAGACAGAAAAATGCACGTACACTCAAGCTATAAGCTATATTGTCTGTTTGCTTTGGCTGACTGAGAGATAAACCGAGACCTTCCAGTGGCTAAAGAGCCTGCAGTCCGCCACTTCTCTGTCTCTTGAGGATTTAGAGAATTTAATATACGTTTCAATTGGTAGGATTGTACAATGAATATACAGTTGAAGTCGGAAGTTTACATACACTTAGGTTGAAGTCATTAAATCTTATTTTTAACCACTCCACAGATTTCATGTTAGCAAACTATAGTGTTGGCAAGTCAGTTAGGACATCTACTTTGTGCATGACACAAGTAATTTTTCCAACAATTGTTTACAGACAGATTATTTCACTTTTAATTCACTATATCACAATTCCAGTGGGTCAGAAGTTTACATACACTAAGTTGACTGTGCCTTTAAATTAAAAAAACAAACATTTTTGGCCGCATATCCTTTGCATGCCATGACTTTTTGATGTCTTTACCCAACAACATCAAAAAACTCTAGATATCTTATTTTCTGGTACTCTTACAAGCGATACTATAACGTCTCTGCATTTGAATGGATCTCTATGGGAATTAGGGGGTGGGACTAGATTTAGCTGTAAATTACACTGGAACAGTATGGAACACATGGTTGGCTAAATGGCTCTAAGTCCTCAAGGATCTGACGTATCAAACAAGCCTTAAACCATCACTCTGCTGGGGATGTTTTTCATACTACGGTGTTGGGCCTATTTATCGTATACCAGGGATCATGGATCAGTTTGAATACATCAAAATACTTGAAGAGATTATGTTGCCGTATGCCGAAGAGGAAATGCCCCTGAAATGGGTGTTTCAACAAGACCCCAAACACTCGAGTAAGCGAGCAACATCTTGGTTCCAGACAAAAAGGATTGAGGTAATGGAGTGGCCAGCTCAATCCCCTGACCTCAACCCCATTGAAAACTTGTGGGGTGACATTAAAAATGCAGTTTCTGAAGCAAAACCCAAAAATTCACAGGAACTGTGGAATGTAGTTCGTTCATCCTGGGCTGAAATACCTGATTCTAGGTGCCAGAAGTTAGTTGACTCGATGCAACGCAGATGCGCAGCAGTTATCAAAACAATGGTTATGCAACTAAATATTAGTTCAGTAATTTAAAGTGAAGTTAAATCTTGAAAAATTTCTTCAGTTTATACAGTAAGTGTTTTAGTTTGAAGAGAAAAATGTCGACACTGCTATTTTTTTTGAACAGATTAATATTCCTTTTCTTTGCTTCCTGTAAAAGAATAACGCAGACTTGATAACATTTGTTAATGCTTTGATTTGGAATTGAATGTGTAATGTTTCCACTACATTTGAAATATGGAACTAAGAGCTATTAAATGATATTTGTACTTTATTCACTTTTTTTAACGCACTGCTATTTATTTGAACACAACTGTATATAGGGCCGCCAAACAATTAACACTCATACGTTCTATAGTATAATTAGTGCCATCCGGTTTAGTAATAACAGCAAACATATTACCTGAAGAATCACATTGTATAGTATGATTAAACACACTTTTCCCCATAAATCTGTTCCCATTTCCACGGTAACATACAAAACCCTTTTTAGAGGACACCAATAGCACAGCAGGGGCCATGTTGGTGCTGTTCTTTGGTATAACAGGATAGCTATAGGGGTTATTTTCACACTTATACATTTCATACAAAATATGCTTCATATCAGGATTAGAATCTTGGTTGAATTCAGTGGTTATTTCATAGAGAACATATGAGCACCAGTCTAAGGAAACAGCTGTCATCTCCATTCCCTGTTCTATGCGGGTGATGAACACAGACCCAGCAATTAGAGGTGTTTAGTTCTTCGGTGTATTTCTTAGTTATTTGATGATAACGATTTAAGTGATAACTACTGTAAGAAAAAAAGTCTCCGATGTTTGTTGAAATGTTTATTCTTCGTAACAGCAGTTGTCAGAGATACAGCACTGCACTCTGGATTCAGCGGAGTAAAATCAGAATCCTGTTCTGTGAAATGTATGACTTTAAAGAGATACTGCAGAGGCTTTTCTAAGGCCTTTTTTACCGCTTCAATTTGAACTGGAACTCGTGAGTGGGTGTGGTCATATGACGACGGTGCCACGTAGTCATATTATGAATATTCATACGGTCAAGGAGTGAAAGGGTGTGTCTTGGTGAACTGACTCAGGCCCCCACTGAACTCAGCCCCCTTCCTGCTCTCTCCTCACAACTACGTCTTCGCGATCAAGGAGAGGACCGGGGATGTAACCGAATGGTAGAGCTAACGTTACCTAGCTAAGTTAGCTTGATGGTCTGCCTAAAGTAACGTTACTATTAAATACATTCAAATACACAGCAAAACCCAGTCACACAGTAACGTTAGTATATTGAACATAGCTGGTTGTAGCGCCCAGCTCCACTTGGTCCGGAGAGAATTGTTATCATTTATTAGCTAACATTATTCATAAATGATAGCGATAACTAGCTGTCTAGCTAAGTTACCAGTTCTCTGGACCAAACGGGGCTAAACTCACACACAATAGACTGCTTTGCATGACCTAATTTATCCATACATTCCGTCTCTCGACAGATTATGAAAGCTAACAGAGCCAGTGGTGTTACACCGAGGAACGATATATCTCTGACTCCTTGGCATAATGCAGGCAAGTTAGCTAAAGATACCAAAGTAAGACGTTATAGATGAATAACCCTCTATGGCTACGTTCACACTGCAGGTAAAAAGTGGCACAGATCCGATTTTTTCCTCAAATGTGACACAGATCTGATTTTTATTTATGGAAGTGTGAACAGCGAAAATCACATTGAATCTGACATTTCAAATTCTCATTTGGGCACTTTTGAATGTGGGATTACCGATACATAACCGATTGTGTCAAAGCGACCGCAGTCTGTCAGATTAGAATTAATGTGACTTTTTACGTCATTTTTGATGCAGCTAGCAGGGCATTAGAACGTGTACGCACGGGCTAGTTAACTCACTATTGTACAGGGTAGGTTATCAACAGATTCACATTATATTATCATGTGTTGTCATTTTAGATAAGTGGTAAATGTGCAAAGCAGTGGATTTTTTTTGGGCACAAACGATACACCATGATAATAAGTCGGAAGTAGGCAACGTTTTTATATCATTTGCGGACAGCTGCGTTACCGTTTTGTGATTTAAAATAATGTTAGAACTGTCCATATTATTGTCTTGGTTTGTTGCACGGTAGCCTATTCATTATTCACGGTTTTCTCATGTAGCTGCTTACCGAACGTTATGGTTGTCGGTCCAATAGTGTGTCAATAGTTTAATCTAAGGGTGCGCAGTGATGTTAGGCTATACGTTACACATGAATTTGAACAGATGTGTCATGTGATAGCTTTTTTATATTGTGTATTTTAACACGGCTGGAACGCTGTATTGACCAATCTTCATCCCGGAACTATCCGTTTTATAAATGTTATATCGACTGGTCTCACTAGCCAAACGGCCGAGCGCTCCATTTTCTTAACTCGCCCGTCCTCATAATCACTCGCCCAGGCGAGTGAGCGAGGTTAATTTCATGCCTTGCTTGAGTTTCACTGAAACCGCACATGTCACGGACCCCCCATTCCTGGCTCAGATCTCGCATTCACGAGTCACTCTGCACAGAAGTAGCAGCCATGGCAGCACAAAAAGCTAGTAAAAACCTTGGATTTTTTCCCGTCTCCTCACCCTTATCATTAGCTCCACTGCACATCAACTTTAAAATGAACGCAGAAGCTGTGACTTTGATTACTTCCTTTTTGTTGTTGTTTATTTCTGCAGGCTGTGTAACAGGCGCTATGTCTTTTGTTTTTGTTAATTTGCACAGGTCATTTGAGGAGAGCAATCGGTTCACACTGGAATCAGATATGGGCCACATTAAAAAATTAATGTGAACAGCCAAACAAAAACAAAAAATTGGATCTGAGCAATAAATCGGAATTGAGCACTAATGCCTGCAGTGTGAACGTAGCCTTAGTAGCTCGATATAAGTCGTAATATTAACGTTAGCAGTAATACAAAGCAATTCGCATTTGAACTTGAACTAACTAGTTAGCAGTACAAGTGTCTCAGTCTCAAAGAGGAAAAAAAAAACCGTTGGTCTCTGCTTTTATACCACGTGCCCAGCCGAGACCACCCCTAGGACCACCTCAACTCCACCCATTTTTATGTTAAGGATCTCGTGACGTCACGAATCCCCGGAAACCAGCGTATTGGTAAACCTACACAAAAACTCATATAAAACTATTTTGACTAAACATGAGATTTTCGGACATAGACAGTTGTGTATGATTATAATCTAACCCAAAACATCGGTTTTCAACGGGAAAAGTCGGTTTTTGACTGCAGTATCACTTTAAATACCCTTTTTCGGGGTCTGACTTCTTAAGGCGGGAAACAGAAATGTATATTCAAAATGATGTTATTAATTTCAGGAAGCCACTGTCTGGCTCCCTTAAATGAATTAGTCTGTCCATCAGTAGGGGTCTGAAGGTTCAACTTCATGTGGTCTAACCAGGAACCAGTCTATTGTATTGCTAATCTAATCTCCTTTGTTGAAATAGGCCTTGATCACTCACTCCCACCTGCTATTCTATAATTGAATACTATGCCTATCAGTGGCGACGAGTCACTGCTTACACTTACCTTGTATTTACAGCGCTTCACTTTTTCCACATTTTGTTCTGTTACAGCCTTATTCCAAAATTGATTAAATTCATTTTTTCCCTCAAAATTCAACACACAACACCCCATAATGACAATGTGAAAAAAGTTTTTTTGAGATTTTTGCAAATTTATTAAAAATAAAAAACTAAAATTTCTCATTTACATAAGTATTCATACCCTTTGCTTTAACATATTTTTAAAGTATCATATTTCATATTTGGTCGCATATCCTTTACATGCTGTTACTTCCTGAAGTCTGTGACCATCAACATCAAAAAACTGTCGATATCTTATTTTCAGGTACTGTTACAAGCGATACTATAACCTCTCTGCATTTGAATGGATCTCTATGGAAATTGGGGGGTGAGACTAGATTCAGCTGTAAATTACACTGGTACAGTATGGAACACATGGCTGGCTAAATGGCTGTAAGTTATCAAGGGTCTGAGCTATCAAACGAGCCCCAAACCATCACTCTGTTGCCAGATATGGAGTAGATGTGGATGGATCACTTTAAGGGTTGTTTCTCCTGACTTTTTTCCCCATAGAGTTCTATAGGAAAATGAGTCCGGAGAAATAACCCTTGCAGTGATCCATCCACATCTACTCCATATCTGGCAACAGAGTGATGGTTTGGGGCTCGTTTGATAGCTCAGACCCTTGATAACTTACAGCCATTTAGCCAGCCATGTGTTCCATACTGTACCAGTGTAATTTACAGCTGAATCTAGTCTCACCCCCCAATTTCCATAGAGATCCATTCAAATGCAGAGAGGTTATAGTATCGCTTGTAACAGTACCTGAAAATAAGATATCGACAGTTTTTTGATGTTGATGGTCACAGACTTCAGGAAGTAACAGCATGTAAAGGATATGCGACCAAATATGAAATATGATACTTTAAAAATATGTTAAAGCAAAGGGTATGAATACTTATGCAAATGAGAAATTTTATTTTTTTATTTTTAATAAATTTGCAAAAATCTCAAAAAAACTTTTTTCACATTGTCATTATCGGGTGTTGTGTGTAGAATTTTGAGGGAAAAAATTAATTTAATCAATTTTGGAATAAGGCTGTAACAGAACAAAATGTGGAAAAAGTGAAGCGCTGTGAATACTTTCCGGATGCACTGTACATAACCTACATTGTATTTATGTAAGTTGGTTGATTCGGCTGGCGGCGTGCTTGATTTGCCAGTGTCTGAGTGGATCATGTCAACTTAGAATCTTACACTATGTTTGTCCCTGTGATTGTTATCTGGCAATCCACCTCTATCTTGGGTTCCGTTAATGCCATGAAGGGGGTCTACAGTCGGGGCTAGCCAGCCCAGACCGCCTGCAAAGGATATCATGACGATCCCCCATGTCAGTAACAGAACCGGGTGGATTCGCGCTGGTTGCTTTCTTTTTGTGGACATTTTTACTCAGCAAAAGGTAAGCTATTTACACAGAGTACTAGTTTGTCTGGTGTTTTATTATATTCGTCATCAGCCTAACGGTGTTCTTCCTCTACATGGTCAGAGTAGAAATAAAGGATATGAAGCCATATATTATCAGTCAGCCTGCTGGATATGTGTGTGGTGTTATCTGTTTTTAGTTGTTCGAGGTCGTCTGCTTTCCCGTCTTCTTGGGCCCGATATCTGCAAAGAGACCTGACAGTTTAAGTTAGATTCACACAGTAATTTGTCAGCACGTCTCGAACAACATGCAATTTTCCACTGCAGATCGCCCCTGGAGTTTTGATTGGAGCTCCTGTCATAAGTTCAAAAGGGGAGAAATTAGTGGGGCCTGGTTCAGCTCTCATTTTCAGTAGGGCTGCTGGCAGAGCCACCACCCAATTTCTGCTGGAAACAGAGGAGATGCTTTGTTAGTTTTTTTTAAATTTTCCGATTAGCCTTCTCCACCTGGAACCCCTCCCCTCTGCTGGCCACCACGGCCCCTCTGTTGTCCCTCAAAATGCATAGACATCAATTTTAATTCAGCATTATCTTTCTTTTGCTCTTCACAATTCATACAGTGTTCAGCATATTGTATCAGTTTCTCTGCACTTTCAGATTACCATGCAATACAAATAAGCTTAACATGTTGACTAATCTTTGGCAATAAGCCTTTCACAAAAGCTACTGCTATAGCCCTCTGGGCATTTAGGCTACTTCAGAATCTTTAATACCAGAATGTTGCTCGAATATTTCTTTGACCCTATTCATGTAGCCTGCAGGTTGTTCACCTTTTCTTTGTTAACATGCATTTATTTTGTCCCAATTAGTTTTTGTTGGGCAAGCGGCTTTAAGGGTCTCTTCAATACTGGTACGCAGTTCTTTCATCTGCTGCTCAGTCTGGGGAACATCTTTACTGGGGAATTTTGATTTTGTTATGACTTGCTTTATCAATTCTTTTGGCAAACACGCACGTAATAATTAATGCATATCTGCAGCATTTGGATTGTAACATTCATATATCATGTCTAATTAATCTATGGTGTCTGCTACATTCTCTCTTGGGTCAGAGAATGTTTTGGCCAAATTTCTTAAATCTCCTGGAGTCCAGGGTGTGTGAATTATTTTCTCTTCTCCGTTCTGCATTATCACTCTCAACAGAGCCTGCACAATTGTTTTAGTATCTTCCCAATTTGAATCCTTATTAGTGTTAGTAGTCTTTTTCCCACAAGATTAGGGTAAATTTGCACATACGGAGGCAGCGTAGGTTTTGTTTTTGAGCTCTGTTTAGGTTTTGTGCGGTGTAATTCACTCTCCATTTCAGCTCTATTTTTCTCATTTATTTTAGTTTTAATTAGCAAACCTCGGGCCCTATCTTGGCGATCTTGGTGCTTGGTCTAAGCGCATGGCGCTAAGTCCATTTAGGGCATGTCCAAGTCCACTTTTGCTATTTTAACGGCGTGTTTTTTGGGCGCTAAGCACAGCGCAAGGTGCAACTGGGCTGAACCTAGTCTCTTCATTAATTATAGGTGTGTCTTGGGCGTGACATGCAATAAACCAATCAAAATGTCATATCCCATTCCCTTTAAAAGCCTGCTTTTCCACCTTGGTGAATTGCTTATGATGGCGAAACAGACATGCTCGTGCGTGTTTAGTGCGATCAAGGAATAGGCTATATGGATCAATAGTAGCCTATGATCAATATTATTCGGGCTAACCATTATGAGTTCCCGGTAATTCCTGACAGTGCTGTTTACAAAATATATGCGGTTAAATTTCATTAAAAGCACCTGCAACAGCTGAGAATAAGCGACCAATTGCTTCTGTCTCACCTTAGAAAACGCCAAATTAGCCTGCTTGTTTAACGAATTTCGTTTGATTATGCAATGAACTCATGTTCAAGCTTCATCCGAAGTTCATTAGGCTACCTGCATTCTAATTTTGATTAATAACATAAATAACGTTATTTTGCCTTAATGATGAGACTAAATATAATAAATCTGTCAGGTTGGCAACCCATAGGTTCAGCATATTTTTATTTTTTCATTGAATGACAATTCACGCATTAGGTGTAAATGACAATTCGCGCATTAGGCTTGATATAGGTGTTATCAGCTCCTTTTTAATGGATAGCCATTGTCCCGTACCATCGCACATCGCCTGGATGTTGATGGAGTGGGCTGAGAGCAATGTAATGTGGCATCGTTTCCCTTCGCCGAGGGAAAGGTATGTGGACCTATGGAACCTTTTATTATTATGCATTTTTGATATAGCCTACACAATAATAATATTTCACATTGTGATCTAGATATTTTAGTCATGCTTGTGCATGCCCCTGTGTGTAACAGACAGGAGGGTATGCGCGTTGTGCACACGCCTATGTAGACGCACTTACATGCGCCGTTAAAATAACATGTAAACAACTGCGACATGACTTTAGACCAGGTTTGTGGTGGTTCTAGTGCAAAGCGCTTTCTGCTGGCTCAAGATAGCAATACGCCAAAAAGAATCCTGGCCACTCCTCATCTTAAGACCAACGCGCCCAGTTCACTTGTAATGGGCGCAAGAATACATGCTAGTTAAAGGACGTAAGCGTTAGGCATTATAATGAACCTAGCGCCGGGTGTAAGATAGCAAAGACACTTGCGTTTGGGTCATTTTGGATCATTCTTAGTATACTCAATCTATTTGTCCAAAAATGTACAAGTCTCCGGAATAATGTGTACATATGCCATGCTGGCGAACCCTTAGGAGGGATCGCGATAGAGGGTTTACTTCGCATTACTTCTCGACAAAACTGAACAATTAAGCATACAAAAAAAAACATACAATTAAGAGGGTAACAGCGAAAGCAAATCAAAACTGGTTAGCTATATCCACCAGATCTCTCAGCATGCATATTTTATTTATTTGTTTCTTCTTCTTTTTTTCAACTGTCAAAAAAAACTATCACTCCACTACCACTGTAATTCCTGCTTTCCTCTTTATGAGGCCACTCTTATTGTCAGTGATTATGGGGATTCTATTCTCTACCAAGAGACCGAGACTCTGTGTGTACAGTCTGCTGTACTTCAGAGATACTGTATATCACAACCTCAGAAGTAAAAATATGCGCGGGAGGGGCCCTTGCCCTCCACTTCACTAAACACTGAAGTTTCATCAACTCCACTCCTTAGCTGAAATAATGTTTCAATAATGCCTCTTGATCAATTGTTTTACATACACTGGTTAATTACAGCACAACCTACTATGATTATGGTTTACTGCTGTATATACCTCAAATATCTAGTTTACCTAATCCATCCTGCATCTATTTTACACATACAGAGGTAAACCCAGTTACATTATAGCAGTATATTCAGTTAGAATCTAACAGCTTGTCACAAGCGGATGCGCGGGTGTTCGAACACTTTAGCATGCATTTTAAAATTTAGTCGTGTTTCACACCATGTATACTTTGCCTTATGCGGGAATGCGGGATTTGCCCTATCTGGTATACCTAATGCCGGTGCGGTCGCTAAAGCTCTCTTCAAATCTGTGAAATGAACGATTGCCTCTTCTCTCCACTGCAACTCTCCCTTAGAATCTTGTTGTCCCTTCAACATATTATACAATGGCTGTGCGAGTTGTGTATAATTAGGGATAGTTGTTCTGCAGTAGTTAAATAAACCTAATGCTTTCTGCAAGGTTTTTATCGTTGTGGGACGAGGACAAGTCTGAATCGTTTTTGTAGATTAAATTGTGCCATACAGCCAAAGAGCTGTCAGAGAGCGCTTTCAGAAGTAGATTAATTAAAATAATCTTTTGTCTATTTTTCAGCTCCAACAACAGTTCTCATCTGAGAGAAATTCAAGCTTTACCTACATTATCATATTGGAAGGAATATTAACCCAAACTATAATACAATTTACAACAGTATATTCCGTACCTTGGTAATATAGAAGAGAACGTTTCAAAGTATTACTATTATGTTTATCTCATTCTTTTATGAATATTTAGGCTACAATCGTTTCTTTTACCTGGAGTTGTAACTCAATTTATGCCGTTTAACTAAGTTATGTCCTACTGATTATCGGTGTAAATTCATATTCTATTTCAGATCACCCCATTCATTCTTTTACCATCACCTAACATATTGTGGGCAAATTAAAATAAATTAAATTTTAATTCAAATGGTATTAATTGACAATTTTCATTTATTTCATTTTTTTGAAGTTATTGCTTTAAACTAATGTTTTTAATTTTCAACAGCTCATGTTTTCTGGTTAATATCTTTTGTACCATTCTGCTTGTCTTTATCATTTCAACACTTATTTATGCTGTCTGCCATATTCAGAAATTCAGACCCCGGTGAGCCACTTGTTGCCATTATAGTATGGTTACCCCAGTCACGCTATGAAGTAATAAAACACAATATTGGTTAGGCCCTCAAGACAAATACCTTAACAAACACTACCACAACCAGCTTGCTACCTGCTATCTGCTGTGCACAGTACATAAAAAATACGAGACAAGCATCCTATGTGCTCTTTAGCCCCTTAGCCTCTCTGTGGGTGGTTTTTTTATACTTTTGCTTGCCAGCAACCGCTGCAGGTCTTTTGCCTACTACCTGTAAGGTCTTCTACCTTATTTTTATTAAGGTCTGAACTCTATACCATGTTTTGCCTCTCAGCAACCACTAGAGGTCTTCGCCTTGGCTACCACCAAAAGGTCTTCCTGCCACCCTTATAATAATAATAATAATAATGCATGGCATTTATATAGCGCCTTTCTAGATACTCAAAGCGCTTTACAATGATGAGGGGGAAACTCGCCTCTCTTATAGAGGTCTTTTCAAGTGCTCAACAGACAACAAGCAACAACTGATCATCAGATAACAGTATCTATAGGATCTGTCCCCAGTACTTCCCCCAAGGGGAATTTTTGCCGGAACCTGTTCTTATTAGATGCACCAGGCCTTTCACATGCTTTTATAGTAAAAATGTACTGTTCTTTTATCCTCTTGTAAATTCACCTATAATCAGCATACCAATCTCAGCATTACCTAAGGACGTGGTAAACCAAAATACTCACCGTCCAATGCCGGATATGATATGCTGCAAACGGGTGGTTGATGAGGATCCTGTTCGTGATGCCAATTGTTGAGCAGAGGAATTTCTCTCCTTATAATGACCAAGCACGACCAGGTAGATCCAAGAAGAAAAGGATTTATTTCTCTGCAGAAAGAGTCCAGTACTTGCACACACAAGGTGGTCAAGCATGAACTGAAGAGACGGAGGCAGTCTCCGCCATATTTAATCAAACTAATACATAGATTATCTTACTTCTGATTGGTGCATAGTTAATACATAGGAATATAGCAACATATATAATTCTATCGCTTATTGGTACATGGTTACATATTAGCATATAGTACACTGATTGGTTAGCTTATCATGTAGCATGCATATTGGATGAGCGCACAGTGACCCCCAGCCCTTAACGTCACACAAACAGTTTTCAATAACTATTTGGTTTCCCAGAGTGGAGTTTTCAGGATTCAAGATGAAGTGTCTCTTCTGGCTTTCTAGTGATAAGATAAGGCCATATATCCTTGAGCCTGGAATGTAAGTGGGTCAGAGGCCACAGGCCTGCAGTACAGAGAGGAGACAGACAGAAGAGAGAGACCGAAAAATGCACGTACAAACAAGCTATAAGCTATATATATATTGTCTGTTTGCTTTGGCTGACTGAGCGATAAACCAAGACCTTCCAGTGGCTAAAGAGCCTGCAGTTTGCCACTTCTCTGTCTCTTGAGGATTTAGAGAATTTAATATATGCTTCAATTGGTATGATTGTACAATAAATATATATGTATCTTTTCTCTATTACTGTGATTATACTAGTGTGAAAACATCCTTCTGAAAACACCCTTCTCTTCACAAGCGTCTACCCTTTTAAACAATTCTGCGTCATAATTTACGGGGTCTTCTTAAACCTGTAGTTTATAATTTCAGACAAACATGAATACTGTAATTGGGGCGGATACTCATCACTAGGGGCAAAGTGGATCGAGTTAAATATATTAGGCTACTTATTTTATGCGTATTATGCATATACTGTACGTGACTATTCTGAAATAAATGTATTCTGAACGTTTTAGTTTCAACCAGGACTGTGTTCAGCCCCGACAAAACGTAGCAAAACATTTATTTAAACGGAAACGGTGGTGCGTTGAACACCCTGTTGTGTTACGCAAGCGTTGCCTTTTTAATACGGCGGGGTTTATATACATGTCACTGCTGATTGGGTAACACCTCTGACACACCCACCAAATAAGAGAAAATGTACCTCAAAGCCCGTTGCACACCGTTTCGAGGAAACATGACGTTCAACCCGGAAACCGTAGCAAAACGGTGCACACCGTTTTCAGATTGAACGTGGCCCAGGTATTTAACCACCTGATTGTGATCACCTCCTTAATTGAACTAGTTAACCCAATCCTCTTTGCTCTCAGATTTCAGGGCAAGCGGTAAAGTCACCTGGGCCACGTTCAATCTGAAAACGGTGTACACCGTTTTGCTACGGTTTCCGGGTTGAACGACATGTTTCCTCGAAACGGTGTGATTCGGTGAGCAACGGGCTTTGAGGTACATTTTCTCTCGTTGGTGGGTGTGTCAGAGGTGTTACCCAGTCAGCAGCGACGTGTATATAAACCCCACCGTATTAAAAAGGCAACGCTTGCCTAACACAACAGGGTGTTCAACGCATGACCGTTTCCGTTTTGGAGCATACAGAGTGAGTGTACAACTTTCTTTTTTTCTTTCTAATATTATTTTACCGTTAGTCAGCACCTCACTAAGTTATCTGATGTGCACCCTCCCTCTCTACAATCGTATTTCATAATAATAACAAAGATGTTGAAGATATGCTGGTAAAGGTTAAAGCATTTGTCAAATTGACTGCGTCATCGCCATTCATATGTATACACATAGGCGTCATTTACAAGGGGGACGCGTCCCCCTCAATATCCGAGAAAGCCCTATCTGTCCCCCCCAATGTTACCTCGACAGAAATACATAAAAGCGCCTGTATTCTCGCCCATGTACGAGGTTGTATACAGTAATCAGTGGGCGGGGCAATAATGTTGCTCCATTTAGCTAAATTATTGGGGCAATAGACTAGATAAACAAACTACAATGTAGCAAAGCAGTGTTGCATTTCAGGCGTAGGATGTATCCAGTGGAAACGCGGGGCTCAGGTTCTGGAAGCAAAAACTCCATTCACTTTTTACTGTGTCCGAATGGTCTGCGTACTGGCATAGGACGACTGTATAGCCTACTGCTACTGCTTAGTGGCATACAAATATCCTCCATGCTCCGTACTATTATCAGCGAAACTCGGAAATGAGTATATCATTTGGGGATTTTAAGCACACTACATTTCGCCTGCTTAACGTTCTCATCCAGTGTAGGCTACTCAACTATCATACTCAATAGTAGCCTATAGAAGGGTGTTGAATTGACAGTCTAACGTAAAACACCTTCATGCACACTCGTCTTACCTGAATCACGTTGATTTGCGAGGCATTTCTGAGAATCGTATAGCCTATGCTAAAATTAGTCTAATAAAGTGCAGGAAAGTTTAGGTCTACATTATTTAGATGTAGCTTTTCTGAATTTGGCTTTGGTAGAATTTAACAACAAACGAACAACACGAGGAGTGAGCTACCTCTCCTTTAAAATAATGCATAATGGAAGTAGCTTAATAGGCTACCCTTTTCCTTTTTTTCATATCCCCCATCAATTCGCACACTGTAGTGTAGCCTAAGATAATTGTATAGCTAATTACTTAGCTAACGTCAGATTTCAAAATGTAGGCCTACAAGATACAAGCATTTTTTTGTTCAATTAACCTAAACTACGAGTTTACAGAACAGTCACACTGCCGCCGAGGAGCAGCAAGCAATAGCAACGGTAATGTGGATGTGTTCAGTCAGCAGCGCACATCCATCTCAAAGCCACGAAAATTAATAAAAGTACTAACCTTCCTACTTCTTCATCTTCGCATTCATCACTAAAATGGTTTGGCCTCCTAGGTCCTTTTTCCTTTTTGTTTTATTATTTTGAAACTCACAAAATGAACTAAAAAGCAATCTTGCAAATTTGAAGAAATGTGTCATGTTTAACTTTCTACCATTTAGAGGTCAGCTTCTGTTCACTTAGATATTAATTGTAAAAGGAATTTTGACCAGGGGTGCCCAAATCTTGAGAGGGGGTTGTAGCTGAAACGGACCAGTGTACATGGACCACTGGTCTGTATCACTAGGGGTGCTAGAGAGCAACGGACCAGTGTACACGGACCACTCCAAGTGGTCTGCGAGTGGTTCATGGATAGAACTACCGGTCTGTGGATCATTTTACAGAGAAAATCTCAGTGCTTTAGGCTACAACGGCAAGTAGCCTACAGCAAACAGAGAAACAGACAGAGCATCAAAGTGCGTAACAGACAGCAACACTGGCACGCAGATATAATATCACTAATAAATAATAAATGCATAAACGAATAAAGTAAAACGAAAATAAGGAAATATGTATCATTACATGTGAATTTGCCTAAATAAATAGGCTAATATAACCTACAGATTTATTCGTTTTACTGTCTGAAGTGAACAGTCGTTCGTCTAAAGTCAATTGCGGTCATAAGCAAAAATAAGGCTAACGTTATCATTACATGTCACGTAAATAAAAATAAGGATTCATCTGTTTTACCGTCTGAAGTAAACAGTCGTCCTTTTAAACGGACCAGTGTTACTACCAGTAGAGGCGCTAGAGAGCAACGGACCAGTGTACACGGACCACTGCGAGTGGTCCGTGAGTGGTCCATGGACCAGTAATACATTCTATATAGCGCTTACAACGGCATGTAGCCTACAGCAAACAGAGAAGCAGACAGAGCATCAAAGTGTGTAACATACAGCAACACTGGCACGCAGATAGATACAAAGCTACAGCAATAAATGCATAAACAAATAAAAGTAAAGTGAAAATAAGGAAATATGTATCATTCCATGTGAAAAGGCCTAAAAAAATAGGCTAATATAACCTACAGATTTATTCGTTTTACCGTCTGAAGTGAACAGTCGTTCGTCTCAAGTCAATTGCGGTCATAAGCAAAAATAAGGAAATATGTAGGCTAACGTTATCATTACATGTGACATAAATAAATATATGGATTGATCTGTTTTACTGTCTGAAGTAAACAGTCGTCCTTCTAAACGGACCAGTGTACACGGACCACTCCAAGTGGTCCACTGACCACTGGTTACTGCCAGTAGAGGCGCTAGCAACGGACCTGTGTACACGGACCACTGCGAGTCCGTGGACCAGTAATACATTCTATATAGCGCTTTTCATTTTACAGAGAAAATCTCAAAGTGCTTTACAAAGGCAAATACACTGGCACGCAAATGGAGAATAATTTTCAACTCGGTACATTCAGTGTGCGAGTGATCCGTGGACAGACTTAGTGGTACGATACGTTTTAGTAGCTATCATTTTACTGTAGCCTAGCGGTTAACGCTCAGACATTTAATATTCTGTTACTATTGGACTGAGAGCAGACCTAGTGGTCCGTAAGTGGTCCGCGGACACACATATTGGTTAACCTAGATTTCCATTTTAAAAATCTATTGTAGGTTATACTGCTATCCGTTGTTGTTAATTAGCCTACCAATTTGACAGTATTTGCTTCAAGTAGGAAATATGTAGACAATAAAAGATGGAACCTGTGTCGTAATAAAACATTAGGCTATTTAGCCTTGTCATCCACCAGTGATCATTCACTAGACTAGCGTGCATCAACCACCCCCCGTGCGGATAAAGTGCGGATGCAATTTATCTATTTATCTTTGTTAGCACGTGTTGTTGTTGTCTCCTCCTATTCCGTCAGGTATCCCCCAATCAGCTGGCATGACATCCTGTGAGCAGCCTTTTGACTCGCTCAGACATAAAAAGGACCAGCAAGAGGATGCAAGCGGCTAGCTAATAGCCTATGCAGGCGCTGGGTGTGGAAATCAAATAAAATCTTGGAAGCTATGTATTTATTTCTGCATTAATTATTCATTTGCCATTGAGATGCTACATCCTAAAATACGTGGAACATCGAAGCATGAAAACACAGTTGCTATTGCGCGATCATTGTAGGCTACATGCACTGATGAAGATCAGACGGACTGTCCACGGACCACTAGGCCTGTCCACGGAGCAGTGGTCCGTGATGCTCTTTAGCACCCCAAGTGGTAGACCAGTGCTCCGTGGACAGACCACTGAATTAGGTACAATACCGATGCACGCTAGTCTGTAAATGATCACTGGTGGATGAACAGGCTACATAATGTTTTATTACGACACAGGTTGTAACTTTTATTGTCTACATATTTCCTACTTGAAGCAAATACTGTCAAATTGTCATAGACAATAAACGCCTAGGGTAGTCAACAACGGATAGCAGCGTAGCCTACAATGGATTTTTAAAATAGTAATCTAGTTTAAACAATAAATCTGTCCACGGACCACTTGTGGACCACTTATTCCGCTCTGTAGTGTCCCATAGTAACCGCAGATAGTGTAACCACCGCATTGGGTATTATTAAAATAATCGGTTATTTATGGCCATATTTGCAGCACACCAGTGTTCTTCGAGTAGCCGGCTATAACATTGACTTCAGATGGACGAATGTTCACTTCAGACGGTAAACGGATCAATCCATAGGTAATATTAGCCTATTTATTAATTTCACATGTAATATTTCCTTATTTTTGTTTATGTAGCCTAATTATTGCTGTAGGCTATTCATTAGTAATTTGCTATAGTAAGATGCTATAGATACTAAAACGTCAGTACATGCGGAGCACTAAGTCTGTCCACGGACCACTCACGCACAGAATGTATAATGAGTTGAAAACCATTCTCTATCTGCGTGCCAGTTTTTCTGTCTGTTAATAATTGCTGTATATTACGCACTTTGATGCTCTGTCTGTTTCTCTGTTTGCTGTAGGCTACTTGCCGTTGTAAAGCACTTTGAGATTTTTTTTCCTGTAAAATGAAAAGCGCTAGGCTATATAGAATGTATTACTGGTCCGCGGACCACTCGGAGTGGTCCGTATACACTGGTCCGTTTAGAAGGACAACCGTTTACTTCAGACGGTAAAACAGATCAATCCATATATTTATTTATGTCACATGTAATGATAACGTTAGCCTACATATTTCCTTATTTTTGCTTATGACCGCAAATGACTTGATACGAACGACTGTTCACTACAGACGGTAAAATGAATAAATCTGTAGGTTAAATTAGCCTATTTATTTAGTATGTAATGATACATATTTCCTTATTTTCGCTTTACTTTATTTGTTTATGCATTTATTGCTGTAGCTTTGTATCTATCTGCGTGCCAGTGTTGCTGTCTGTTACGCACTTTGATGCTCTGTCTGTTTCTCTGTTTGCTGTAGGCTGCTTGCCGTTGTAAAGCACTTTGAGATTTTCACTGTAAAATGAAAAGTGCTATATAGAATGTATTACTGGTCCACGGACCGGAAGTTCTATCCATGGACCACTTGCGGACCACTTGGAGTGGTCCGTGTACACTGGTCCGTTGCTCTCTAGCGCCTCTACTGGTAGTGGTCCGTGTGGTTCGCGGACCACTTGGAGTGGTCCGTGTACACTGGTCCGTTGCTCTCTAGCGCCCATAGTGATACAGACCAGTGGTCCGTGTACACTTGTCCGTTTCGGCTACAACTGCTGCTCCAAATCTTTGCACCCTACTGTATGTAGCCTACACTGTATGAATTCGATTTGTGTGACAATGGATTATTTGACTGGACGGGAATGCATGCAACGTCTTTTTTACTGTAGCCTCAGTGTTGCAATTGTAGGGGAAATAGCACCCCTTTGGCATTTTTGCCCATGCGACTGTCTGACTATGCAACGTTGTTTTCTGGTTGTTTGATTGTTTATCAGTCATGACCAAAAATAACTGGTTTCCACAACGTCTGAATCTTCACAATGTATGAACGTGAACAAAAAGATAGTTGTATTGTCACTTGGTAACGTTATCAGGACGATTGAGAAATTAATGCAAGACAACGTAGAAACCAGACATCATACTGCCATCATTAAAAATACGTGGTAGCAACATGTCCTTTGAGTTGTATTTGGATCATTGTGTAAAAGTAAAAAATGAGACAGTGGATCAATGCGTTTTACCTGACGTGAATATTTCTCAAAAGTGCCGACGCTTGAATGTTATTATTGTCATGGTTTTGACGCCTTTTTCCCCATGCGGTCGTTTTCCTCGGTAGCCACGCGAGGGCGCTTCCCTTTTAGTGGATGCTTGCTCCGCCCCGCCTTGATTGCGGAGCTTCTGTCAGCATCCACACCTGTGCTTGGTTACCTGGGAGTTATATAAGCCCACGTTTTCCTCCGTTCTGGGCTTCGATATTGATGATTGTTGATTGTGATTGTTTTGTAAGGTTTGTTTTGTCTTTGTGTTATTTGCATTATCTGGTGTGAGTATTTGTACCATTTACGCTACTCGCCTGTTTTAAAGTCTCATTGCTGAGGCAGGGCTTATTCTTGCTGGCTCTTTAGTTACTTATCTCGTAGAAGTATGGGACCACAGATCTCTGCTCTAATTCGCCTGTAAAATGTTTCTCTCTCCTGGGAGATCGGGCGTTCACGCTTCTACTTAGTTACTTAGCTCGTAGAAGTATAGGGTAGCAGTTCTTTGTTCCATTTCGCCTTTGTTTGGTTTTCCTTCTGAGAAACCTGGCGTTTGGGCTTCTACTCATTTCCGTGTTACAGTGAGCCGGTTAGTAGCTTTGGTACGTTTGTTTCCCTGTTTTATCTCCTTCTCGTGGACTACGTTCCCCTTTGTTGTGAGTCAGGGTTTTTTGTTATATTGAGAGGCAGTGCGTGCTATTTTCTATTAAGTTTGCGTTGGTCTTTTGTTACCGCTGTTCTGTTTCGTCCTTTTTACCTGTGGGACGATTTTGTTCGGAACTGTTGTTCTGTTCGTTCTCCGGGTATGTTTCTCCTTATTTGGAGCTTGGGCGATGTTGTGGACATGTTTGTGTGTGACTGCGCGTTTCTGAAAATAGTCTTAGAACGTTAGCTCTGTTCTTTTCGCCTCGCTACATTTCCCGTTGTTTAGAGGCTAGGGCGTTTATTTTCTACCAAGCTTCTGTTAGTCATTTTGCTAGTGAAGTTACGGTGCTCCGTCGGCTCGCCTGTAAAATGTTTCTCTCTCCTGGGAGATCGGGCGTTTACCCCTTTACGTTTTCTGGATCAATGCGGGACTTGCCTATGTGGATATAGTTATTCGGACTCTTACCCCCTGGCGTACTTGCCTATGTGGAAGTAGCTATTAGGACTCGTCCCCCTGGCGTATTTGCCTATGTAGATGTAGTTATTAGGACTCATCTCCCCTGGCTCTTTTCTGTTCCTGCTTCCTGGTCGTTGCATTTGACTGCGAGCCTATGAAACTAGCCATGGAATATTATATCTGTTCCTTTGCCTCGTTACATTTTCTCTTTACCAAGAGGCAGGGCTTTTTATTCACTATCAAACTCATGTTGGTCTTTTAGCCAGTAATTCCGGTGCAGCTGTTCTGTTTCGTCCTTTTTACTTGCGGGACGATTTTGTTCGGAACTGTAGTTCTGTTCATTCTCCAGGTATGTTTCTCCTTATATGGAGCTTGGGCGTTTTTGTTGACAGGTTTGCGTTTGACTGCGAGTCCCTGAGAGTAGCCTTGGAACGTTAGATTTCCGTTCCTTTTTGCCTCCTTGTATACTAATGCTTATTAGTTTTCAGTGTTTGTTGGCTGTGTGTTTTATGTGTATCTTTTATGCTAATCGCCTATTCTAATGCCTCATTACTGAGGCAGGGCGTTTATTATTGCTGGCCTTTTGGTTACTTAGCTCGTAGAAGTATAGGGTAGCAGTTCTTTGTTCCCTTTCGCCTTGTTTGGTTTTCTTGCTGTGAAACCAGGCGTTTGTGCTTCTACTCATTTACGTGTTAGTGTGCCGGTTCGTAGCTTCGGTACATTTGGTGTGTGTTGATTGTGCCATTATGCTACTCGCCTGTTCTTATGCGTCTCATTGCCGAGACAGGGCGCTTATTATTTCTGGCTCTTTCTTCTGTCACTTTGCTCGTAGAAGTATGGGAGTCCTGTGCTTTGTCCATTAGCCTTGTTTGGTTTTCTTGCTGAAACCTGGCGTTTCCGCTTCTACTCATTGGTGTGTGACAGTGAGCCGGTCTGTAGCGTTGGTATGTGTTTTCCCTGTCTTGTCTCCTCCCTTAACTGCGGGGTTTCCCGCCTTAGTGGCCTTAGGGCTTAAAGAATCCCCTTGCTGCGTTTGGCTCCTCCTACCTCACATGTCACGCCCCACTACAATTATTTGACCGGCTCATGAACATCGGTACTCAAGATACAACGTAGGAAAGAGGACATATGTTAAATAACGTTATTATACAATCTCATACAAGTTGTATAAGGATAACTGCTTAATGGTTTAAAAAGAACACAGCAACGCGACACATTTTTCCTTATCAAAAGAGGAGCATTAAGAGGGAGAAGAACAGCTTAGATGCATGAAATGCGTGTTCCTGCCAATACCATATCATCATCGCCGTTGTTGTTGTGATGTAGTCCTCCTTCCATGTAAGAAATAATTATAAGCGCTTTTTCAATTCTGGGAATTGAGTTCGCAATGACTCGATTTCGTACAACTATGCAAATGACAACGTCAATTCTGACTCCAGCTCCACACGAACAAAGAGCATGCCAATCTTTATATAAATCATAAACTATTTATCATCATAAATCGTTATTCTATTTTATTCTAGCTACGGCCAGGTGTCGACCCGGGGACTCGTTAAGCAACGGCTAGGAAACATTTTAATTCATAGTAGGCTTAGTTACACTGTTGTTCAAATTCCAAATGCATGAAAAATAAAGATTATTTTTGCTCATGACGTGTTAGCCTATAATCTAATCAAAAAATGAAAGTAGCCTTGGCCTATATGGGCCATTCTACAAAAGTCATGCAAATTGCTGTCCCTCTCTGATAAAAGTAAGAAATTGACCAATAAAATCTTTCAATGCTATATAATTCATTAGATCATGTTATGTTTTAATATAATCCAAGATATAAATTGCAGTAATAGTTACATTTATCCAAAATCAACACTTATACTCTTGGGAGTATAAATTCCTATTGGGAGATGGCTGTCCCCACTATCAACCCTTAAACTGGTGCATTATTATAAAATAATACCCAAAATATTATTTGACTTGTCTCATTCAATAAAGCATGTGAATTTTTATCAAATATAAGATAAAATAATGCAAACTATTTTGTAATAAATTTTATAATTCAAAAAACCTATCGAAAAAATGCTGTCCACAATTTTTTACGTCACAACCGAAACGTACACTGTTTGAGTCTGTGCAGTGAACCTGCTTGTAGCCACACACCCCTTTTTTTAGCCAGGAAATTAGACAGCCTTCATATGAATCAAGGCCACATGGTGAGTAGCTAGGTTTTAGCGTTTTGATATAATTGTCCTTCAAAGTATGAAAATTAGTCTGTGGTTTTTAGAGACGTCACACCCAAGTTTTCATATTAGAGAAAAAAAGTAGATTTCATAACTGTAGATTTGATTAAAAGGAAGGTGCATCTGCACAGAGAAGTGGTTGCTAACCATGTGCTTGCTAAATCTTTTGTTTTGTGGTCGAAATGAGCCAAAATTGTCACAACCGAAACAGTCACTACCGAAACAAATGGTATTGTTTTGACCTGTTTCGGTTGGTGACACTTGTCCGTAAATTTTTATTCAAGACAATAAATAGAGACAATCAATGCACATGTACAAACCTCAATTCCAAAAATGTTGGGACAGTGTATAAAATGTAAATAAAAACAGAAATCAATGATTTACGAGTCCTTTTTGTATTCAATTGAAAACAGTACAAAGACAAGATATTTCATGTTTTAACTAATCAACTTTATTCTACATTTCATTCTTTATTCAGCTCATTCTACATTTGATGCCTGCAACACCTCCCAAAAAAGTTGGGACAGGGGCATGTTTACCTTTGTGTTACATCACCTGTCCTTTTAAAGGTTGTATCAGCGATGCTGGGCCGAAACATAAATGATCACATTCATCTGATTTTTCCTCACGATCCGCTAGCTGCCCGCCCCATAAGCAGGCCGTCAAAAAACCGCGTCTCTGTAGGCAGCCTATGCTCCGAGATCGTACACAAAAACAAATGGTACTACCAACCACTCAAAACCAAGTATTCCAACAGTATTCCAACCAATCACAATGATCTGCACAAACGCTAATACTCTTATCTCGCTGAAATCTTGACGGATTTACAAACGGTTTGGTTTCTTACAAGCGTTATTAACGTGGTTATAATTCTGGATGCTTGAACACTATTTTTTAAAACATAACATAATTATTCATAAAACAGAGCCAGCTCTGCCAGCCAGCCAGCTTTCGCTTCAGAAGTGACGTCACCCAAAATCGCTGATACAACCTTTAACAACACTCAGTAATCTTTTGGGAACTACAACACTAATTGTTGTAGTTTTGAAAGCAGAATTGTTTCCCATTCTTGCTTAATATGAGACTTTAGCTGCTCACCAGTCCGGGGTCTCCATTGTCATATTTTGGGCTTCATAATGCGCCACACGTTTTCAATGGGAGACAGGTCTGGACTGCAGGCAGGCCAGTCTAGCACCCGCACTCTCTGACGACGAAGCCATGCTGTTGTAACACGTGCAGAATGTGGCTTGGCATTGTCTTGCTGAAACAAGCAGGGATGTCCCTGAAAAAGCGATTGTCTAGATCGCAGCAAATGTTGCTCCAAAATGCATATGTACCCTTCAGCGTTAATGGTGCTTTCACAGATGCGCAAGTTACCCATGCCATGGGCACTAACACACCCCCATACCATGACAGACGCTGGTTTAGGACCTTGTGACTCGTCAGACCACAGCACACGTTTCCACTTTGCGTCAGTCCATCTCAGATGAGCCCAGAGAAGTCGGCGGCGTTTCTGGATGTTGTTGATATATGGCTTACGCTTTGGGTAGTAGAGTCTTAACTTGCATTTGTAGATGCAGCAACAAATTGTGTTTACTGACAATGGTTTTCTGAAGTATTCCCGAGCCCATGTGGTTATATTCATTACAGAAGCATGCCGTTTTTAATGTAGTGCTGTCTGAAGGATCGAAGATCACAGGCATTCAATATTGGTTTACGGCCTTGCCCATTTTCTCCAGATTCTCTGAATCTTTTACTAATATTATGGACTGTAGATGGTGAAATCCCTAAATTCCTTGTAATCGTGTGTTGAGAAACCTTGTTCTTAAACTGTTTGACTATTCGCTCATGCAGTTTTTCACAAAGTGGCAAACCCATCCTTGCTCGTAAATGCCAGAGCCTTCGTGGATGCTCCTTTTATACCCAGTCATGATAGCATGACCTGTCACCTATTCACCTATTTACCTGTGGAATGTTCCAACAGGTGTTTTTTGAACATTCCACAACTTTCCCAGTCTTTTTTGGAATGTGTTGCAGGCATCAAATTCGGAATTAGCATATTTAGTATATTTACAAAAATCAATGAAGTTGCTAAGGTAAAACATTAAATATCTTTTAAATATCGTTTTCATTTAAATATATAGATAAGAGAATTTACAAATCACTGCTTTCTGCTTTTATTTGCATTTTACGGACTGTCCCAACTTTGGAATTCAGGTTTCAGTAAGAGATGTCACAACCGCAACAATGTGGTCACAACCAAAACACCTGCTGTTTTGTTAAAATTTTGAATAATATGAATAATCAATCAAATATCCAAGATACTGTGCTGGTGAGGGCATATATAATCTCATAAATAAGAATCTATCAAATTCATGTGATCAAATCTGTCCGTTTTATAGAGAGCATTTGTATGGAGTTTTCACTAAATTTAATTAATCCAATGTTTTATTTGATTTAAAAATTCTGGGTGATTGATTCAAATTCAACAGCAGTCAAAAATGTCATTTTCAAAGGGGTAAATTAAACTTATCAATTGGGTATGTAATTTTATTTCAAAAGCAGGGTTTACACCATGTTTCGGTTGTGACATATTTAGGAGCAGTCAGTAAATTCATCCTTATTCTGAAAAAATTACATGTGATTGCACTGTACATCTAGTATATTTATGTATCTCAGATAAAGTGTAACACATATATTATAAAAGAATTTTGCAAAAAGAATACAAATTTACACTTTTCTCCAACCCTCAATTTGCACAACTTCTGTAGAATGGCCCATATAGAACTCCCACAGAAGAACTTAACTTAACAAGCATAGGCAGATATTCTGGTTCAGATATTCAAATCAAATTATTCCACAGAAGCAATTATCAGAGAGCGATCTAGGAGGAATGCAAATGTAACATAACACCCCGGTTTTATAAAAAAATAAGATTGCGCATCATTCTTTCGCCTATCTTCCAACTTGTGGTGTGTGTTTTCTGTGGCACAACGTGATCATATGTGGCTCTGGAAACGTTTAGGCTACTTCCGGCGTTTAACGTTCGAATTCCACTCTGCAGCATCTGATTCTTTTTGTCTTTTATAAATTATTATTCTCGTGAAGAGGATAGTCCTTTCCATCAGAAGATATCAAAAACCTAAACTAATCAGTGAAATCAGGGCTAAAACTGCAGCAGGCACGACGAAAAAGATTTTTGCAAAGGTGAGATTCGAACTTGCATCACCACAAAAGGGAGAACCTACAGCGGGAGAAGCGTCTGTTTAAACCAATGCGCCACCAGAGAATTCTGAAAAAGAGCGCATCCTCAGGCTTTAAGAGGCAAGTTTTTGTGCGCGCAAGAAGTTTAGTTCTCTAGGCCGATGCAAACTGTTGCTTTAAGGCAAAGGGTTTGCTGTATGGACTGTAGGGTGTGCTTGTGAGGACATTGTCCTGGGTGCTCTTCTACTGAACTTTGTGAGTGCTATATTTGTTCTGCTAGTGTTGCGTTTAGCTGAAACATTGGTAGATCTAAATAACGTTATATCAACTGGTTAACAATGGCCTTAGCCTTGTGGTTTGAGCCACGACTTTCACGCTGTAGACTCGTGTTCGAGCCCTGCCTAATCCCTGCTGTTAAAGGACCACTTTTTTTGTTTTGTATGGTAAATCCAAATCTGTCAATGATTTTCAGTTACTTAAATTTCCTAACAAGTTATATTGAAAAATATTGGATGGGAACGCCCCTAAAAATTCTATAAAAAAGCCTGACTCGACTACAAAATCCCTGTGACGACGTAATCCCAAGAACGAACGTCTAGCTGCGTCCGATCGACCGCCATATTTGTACACGCAAATATTCTACTCGACACGAAATATGGCAGATTATTACGTTAATGACTCGTCTGAGTGATCTATTTTCTGATTCAGAATCATCTGATCACATTCCAGTAGTTAAAAACCACAATCCACAATTAATACCTTTTTTTTCTAAGGCATGACTACGCAAAAGTGGGAAAAAAAGAGAAAGAAGGCAGGAAAAAAGCACACACAACCACTGTTCATGCTGTATTTTCCTTCATTTTTGGACATTTGCATTTCATCCCATACAGCAGAACCAAAGAAAAAACTCTCAGCAAAATGAATTCCTAATATTGGCGGTGATCTAGATAATAAACAGATAATAAACATATGGTGAGTTGAGTCCCCAAGTATACGCAGCCAAATTCACCTAGTTTAGACCCATGTCCATAGGCGGAGGGTGTGTAAGGCTGGGGAAGGCTATAAAATAATGTAGGCTATTAAATATAAATACAAATGCTAGTGATAGAGGATTTCAGGTAGAGTTAGCTCACTCAATCCATTAGGCTACTGCCTACTGCGGAGGAGGTAACTACAAGTAAGCTGGTAGGCGTGTAGCCGATTTCTGCATGGTTACTACCTGTACTAACGTTAGTTGGTTAGTTGGCAATTATCAACGCATTGTCCTGTCAGTCAAGCGGCAGTCAAGCGGCAGTCAAGCTGAAGAATCATCACAGACTCACGGAGCATTTCTGGACACACTGGGCTCTATCTTGGCGATCTTGGCGCTTGGTCTAAGCGCATGGCGTAAAGTCCATTTCGGGCATGTCCAAGTCCACTTTTGCTATTTTAACGGCGTGTTTTTTGGGTGCTAAGCACGGCGCAACGTCCAAATGGGGTGAACCTAGTCTCTTCATTAATTACAGGTGTGTCTTGGGCGTGACATGCAATAAACCAATCAAAATTTCATATCCCATTCCCTTTAAAAGCCTGCTTTTCCACCTTGGCGGATTGCTTATGATGGCGAAACAGACATGCTTGTGCGTGTTTAGTGCGATCAAGGAATAGGCTATATGGATCAATAGTAGCCTATGATCAATATTATTCGGGCTAACCATTATGAGTTCCCGGTAATTCCTGACAGTGCTGTTTACAAAATATATGCGGTTAAATTTCATTAAAAGCACCTGCAACAGCTGAGAATAAGCAGTAAGTAAGTAAGTAAATTTTATTTATATAGCGCCCTTCCCAGCACGGATGCACAGGGTGCTTTACAAACCATGAGTATATATAAAAAATAAAAACATATTAAAACAGGAATAAAACAATAACAGTCAGACAGTGAGAGCCTATGAAGGTCCGAACGCCTGCCTAAACAGGTGTGTCTTCAGCTGTTTTTTAAAAAGAGTCTCTGATGGAATGTTTCTTAGGACCAGGGGAAGTGCATTCCAGAGCCTAGGGGCCGCCACCCCAAAGGCTCGGTCACCTTTCGTCTTCAGCCTGGTCCTGGGCACCATCAGGAGCTCCTGGTCGGCTGATCGTAATGACCGGCTGTTGGTGTAGGGGCGGATGAGGTCCATGATGTAGGCTGGGGCTAGACCATGACATGCACGATGTGTGAGAACCAGAACCTTGAACTGTATCCTGAACTGCAGAGGGAGCCAGTGCAGGGCGGCGAGGATGGGGGTGATATGGCATGATTTCTTGGACCTGGTCAGCAGTCTAGCAGCGGCATTTTGGACAAGTTGGAGTTTGTCGACAGATGATTTGTTGAGGCAGGTAAACAGAGAATTACAGTAATCAAGTCTAGATGAGATGAAAGCATGAACAGACATTTCTAATTCAGTGTGGGATATGATGGACCGGAGTTTTGCGATATTTCTAAGGTGAAAAAAACAGGTGCGAGTGAGGTTTAGTATATGTTTGTCCAAAAGCATTGACTGGTCAAAGATGACACCCAGATTCCTCAGGTGAGGACGGACATTTCCCTCAAGGGACCCCAGGTGGGCAGCAACCCTGGCAGCGACTGGTTGGGCCGCTACAATTAGCACCTCTGTCTTTGCTCCATTGAGTTGTAGGAAGTTACTCCCCAACCAGGACTCAATGGCGGATAGACATTCCTGGAGGATGCTCAGTTGTTCTAATTTGCCTGGCTTGCAGGAGAAATGCAGCTGGATGTCGTCCGCGTAAAAGTGGTAGGAAATACCCTTGAATTTGCTGATCAACAGGCCTAGAGGAAGCATGTACAGGGCAAACAGGATAGGGGCCAGCACAGATCCCTGTGGCAGACCACATGAAAGGGGAGTGGGGTCAGATTTAAAAGGGCCTACAGCCACAGAGAAACTTCTGTCTACAAGGTAGGAGGCAAACCATTTAATGGCGCTCCCGGAGATGCCCACCCAGTCCCTGAGCCTGTCTAACAGGATGGAGTGGTCTACCGTGTCAAATGCGGCACTGAGATCTAGCAGGACCAGGACTGAGCATTCACCAGCGTCAGATGAGCGCATGATGTCATTGGATACTCTGAGGAGGGCCGTTTCAGTGGAGTATCTCTTACGGAAACCGGATTGAAATTTGTCTGAGATGTTGTGGGTTGTAAGATGGGAGATGAGCTGGGTGGCTACCACCTTCTCTAACATCTTAGAGACAAAAGGAAGTTTGGAAATGGGTCTATAGTTTTGGGGCAAAGAGGGATCCAGGTTGGGCTTTTTAAGGAGGGGCTGAACAGCCGCCTGCTTAAAAGAGGATGGGACTGTGCTAGACGCTATGGACATGTTAATGATGGCAACTAGATTGGGGCCAACAGTGGGCATAACCTGTTTTAGCATGGAGGTGGGCAGTACATCTAGGGGGCTGGAGGAGGTCTTCATGGAGATTACAATGTCAGTTAAATCATCCAGTGAGACAGGTAGAAAACTGCTCAGCAAAGGATGGGAGACTGGGCAAAGGAGTTGGGGAGAGGTGGATGGGGTGATGCTAGCCCTGACATCAGCAACCTTGTTTACAAAGAACAGGGAGAACCGGTTACAGTCACACAGATGGAAGGGGAGGAGAGACAATGGTACTAAATAACACTCTGGGGTTGTACCTGCTGGATGAAATGAGATTTGAGAAGTAGGAGGCCCTCGCACTTTTAACTGCATCATTAAATTCTGCAATCAGCTCTTTGTGATACAGACGATGGACTTGGAGGTTGGTAGATTTCCATTTCGCCTCTGCCCTACGGCACTTTCGTCTGAGCTGACATATACTGTCGTTTAACCACGGGGATGAATTGACAGGACGGACAGTGCGGGTGACGAGGGGAGCTACGTCATCTAGAATGGCTGTGCAGTGTGCGTTAAAACCAGAAACCAAACAATCCACGTCATCATCAGGCGACATTAAAACATTGCAGGCAAAATTCTCCGAAAAGCTAGTTATTACTGAGTTGCTTATAATTCGAGAGAAATGGATACGTTTTGCTGGCACAAAATCGTTGTCAACTGACAGACTGAACATTACACATTTGTGATCGGACACCAACAGGTCCTCCATACAGACATTTGAGACATTTAGACCGATGGTGAAAACAAGGTCTAGAGTGTTACCTTTGGCGTGAGTGGGACCAGACACATGTTGGATAAAATTGAATGAATCCGTGAGTTTGAGGAAATCTACAGCAAAGGTATCCGCGCTCTTATTTATATGGATGTTAAAATCCCCTAGCATGAGGATTCTGTCAAAGCGGATGATAGAGGCAAGAAAGTCGCTAAAATCAGCTAGAAAAGAGCCGTTTTTGCCAGGGGGGCGGTAAATCAAAACGCAGAAAAAGGGATTCATGCGACCGACTTTGTTAACAAGGACTTCAAAAGAAGAAAAGGATTTACAGCTCACCGTCCGTGAGTGGAAACAGTCCCGGAGGATAGTGGCTAGACCTCCACCTCGGCCAGTGGATCTCGGGGCATAGGAGAAAGAGCAGTCCCTCGGGCAGAGTTCAATTAGCGAGGTAAAATCGTCCGCCCTTTGCCAAGTCTCCATAATCTGCAGAAAGTCCAAGTTCTTGGAGACAAACAGCTCGTTCAGTACGAACGATTTGTTCGCAATAGATCTGGCGTTAAGCAGTCCGAAATCGATGCGGTCAGAGCCAGCTCTGCCGAAGGTGGAAGCTCGAGGGAGAGGTCGGAGCCACCCGGTACGGCTCCCAGCTCGCCCGCACTCAGGCACTGAAGCCACACTCGTGGGCGGATGGCGGTGATCACCTCCTGGGATGGAAGGCCTGGGTCGTGCACACGCAGGCACTGAAGCCACCCTCATGTGCGCTCATCGGTGGGGTACAGGCACAAAGCTGCGTCGGGGATGCAGGGAGGACGGGCCGTAGACATGACAGCCTCCGGCAGGGATCAGCAGCCGTGGCAATGGACTGGAGCCCGGACAGGGAGCGGTCTCGGGATAGCTTTCGGAGCATCACCGCGGATCCTGCTCGTCTACTCCGTCTTCTAGCTTGTCTTGGCCGGGAGCAGCTGCAGGAAGGCGTCCAGGCAATACCGGGGATACAGCGTCGCAGGGCTCGGTGAGATCTCCACTGTTCAGATCGATGAGACAGCGAGTCCGCTACCGATGCACGGATATTTAATAATGTAAGGAAATCATACCTTATCACTGATTTTACACTGTTCTCACAAAATGATGAACAAATGAACAGAACAAACAAGGCGACCAATGGCTTCCGTGTCATCTTAGAAAACGCCAAATTACCCTGCTTGTTTAACGAATTTCGTTTGATTATGCAATTAACTCATGTTCAAGCTTCATCCGAAGTTCATTAGGCATTATAATTTTGATTAATAACATAAATAACGTTATTTTGCCTTAATGATGACACTAAATACAATAAATCTGTCAAGTTGGCAACCCATAGGTTCACGCATATTTTCCCTTTTTTTTATAATGTCCTGCTTATGGAAATGTGACCAACCTATTTTACTGGTAGCGTAATGCTTTAAAACGATCCACTTTCCCAGGAAGATCGTGAAAAGTGCGATTTACAGCAGGGGAAAAATATGAAGGACGAAGAATAGCTAAGGTTACAATTCAGTTAACATGATGACATTTATCTCGAAGGGAAACGATGCCACATTACATTGCTCTCAGCCTACTCCATCAACATCCAGGCGATGTGGGATGGTACGGGACAATGGCTATACATTAAAAAGGAGCTGATAACACTATATCAAGCCTAATGCGCGAATTGTCATTTATACCTAATGCGTGAATTGTCATTCAATGGAAAACTCGCGCACTGCAATAGACGGACATTTGAGTTCTGAAAATGCGCTTCAGACGTCATTACAATACAGCTCTGTTTATCTAGGAATACAGCCTGTAAGTAAATAGAATGGTTTGTGACTGAAAAAAGTTCAAAACCTTGTCCAGTGAATATTGCTTTTATTGTTTTTCAAATAGCCTAGGCTACAGCGGATTTGCTGTGCGTAAGGTTTTTTTCGATAGCCTATGGTTAAAAAACGGAGATAAATGTCATCATGTTAACTGAATTGTAACCTTAGCTATTCTTCGTCCTTCATATTTTTTAAATGACAGTGACAAGGTTTCCATACCCTCAGCTTATTAAAACCCCGCTGATTTCACCTGTTATTCCATAACTGAACAAAAGATTTTAAAGAGAACTAAGCGTCTAATTAGAAACTAAATTTGCAGCACGTTACACAATTAATTTACAATTAATTTTAATTCCATTATCTGCATGTGCGCTTTATGGGAGCAGGTCTGTTTCCCCTGCTGTAAATCGCACTTTTCACGGTCTCCCTGGGAAAGTGGATCGTATTACGCTACCAGTAAAATAGGTTGGTCACATTTCCATAAGCAGGACATTATAAAACAAGGGAAAATATGCTGAACCTATGGGTTGCCAACCTGACAGATTTATTGTATTTAGTGTCATCATTAAGGCAAAATAACGTTATTTATGTTATTAATCATAATTATAATGCAGGTAGCCTAATGAACTTCGGATGAAGCTTGAACATGAGTTCATTGCATAATCAAACGAAATTCATTAAACAAGCAGGCTAATTTGGCGTTTTCTAAGGTGAGACGGAAACAATTGGTCGCTTATTCTCAGCTGTTGCAGGTGCTTTTAACAAAATTTAACCGCATATATTTTGTAAACAGCACTGTCAGGAATTATCGGGAACTCATAATGGTTAGCCCGAATAATATTGATCACAGGCTACTATTGATCCATATAGCCTATTCCTTGATCGCACTAAACACGCACGAGCTTGTCTGTTTCGCCATCATAAGCAATCCGCCATGATGGAATAGCAGGCTTTTAAAGGGAATGGGATATGACATTTTGATTGGTCTATTGCATGTCACGCCCAATACACACCTATAATTAATGAAGAGACTAGGTTCAGCCCAGTTGCACCTTGCGCCGTGCTTAGCGCCCAAAAAACACACCGCTAAAATAGCAAAAGTGGACTTGGACACGCCCTAAATGGACTTAGCACCATGCGCTTAGACCAAGCGCCAAGATCGCCAAGATAGGGCCCCAGGTGTGAGCATCACATAAACTTGCTAAATGGCTTAAATGAAACAAGACAGGTGTACCATTTACAATACAAACTTAGATTTGTTTATTTTCATAATTTAAGTCAAAATAAAGTGCCACAAATGCAAAGAAACTTTGGAAAAAATTGTTAAAAAAGATTTTTTTTATTTTGCTGAGAGCTACATAAGGGAAATCGGTAATATACAGATCCCTTCCAAAAAATTAGAATATCATGGAAAAGTTGTTTTTTTTCCATAATTCCATTCAAAAAGTGAAACTTTCATAGATTATAGATTCATTACACACAAAGTGAAATATTTCTAGCCTTTATTTGTTTCATTTTTCATAATTTTGGCTTACAGCTCCAGAAAACCCCCAAAACAGTATTTCAAGAAATTAGAATAGTGTGTCGAAAATCAGCATTTACTTCAGTTATTTCAGAGAATTAATTTTTTAGACTGAGTGTCACACTCTAATCATCTAATTTACTCAAAACACCTGCAAAGTTTTTCTACAGGTTTGTCGTTAAATTGGACAGGTATCTCAGTTTGGTTCAGTATGGGGAAGACTGCAGACTTGACAATTGGCCAGAAGACCATCATTGACACCCTCCAGAAGATGGGTAAGCCACAAAAGGTCATCGCTAAGGAGGCTGGCTGTTCACAGAGTGCAGTGTCCAAGCATATCAATAGAAAGTTTAGTGGAAGGGGAAAATGTGGCAGGAGAAGGTGCACAAGCAAAAGAGATGACCGTAGGCTTCAGCGGATTGTCAAGCAAAGATGATTCCAAAATTTGGCGGAGATGCAGAGGGAGTGGACTGAGGCTGGAGTCAGTGCTTCAAAAACCACCACGCACAGAGTGTGACACTCAGTCTAAAACATTCATTCTCTGAAATAACTTAAGTAAATGCTGATTTTCGACACTATTCTAATTTCTTGAAATACTGTTTTGGGGGGTTTTCTGGAGCTGTAAGCCAAAATTATGAAAAATTAAACAAATAAAGGCTAGAAATATTTCACTTTGTGTGTAATGAATCTATAATCTATGAAAGTTTCACTTTTTGAATGGAATTATGGAAGAAAAAAAAACTTTTCCATGATATTCTAATTTTTTGGAAAGGATCTGTATATACATTTCCTGGATCATAAACTCCATGTCCACAAGTTTTGCAAAATCTGAGGATGATATGCAGAACTACTAAAGGTCTATGATGCTAAATATAGCAGTGTACCCTGTCCATTAGTGTCTCCAAATCTATCCAAATGGATAAATTGTGCACTGCTGTAAATAAACAAATTATGATATATTTAACTACAAATCAACAGTCTTGGCTCATAAAACTCACTTTTGCTAAATTTTCAAGTGGGAAAACATGTCATAAAATTATTCATTATTGTATTATAAAGCATAGGCCTATACATTTGCTCCTTCTGATGGCTTAAGATAAAAAACATTGATATCACAGTGTTACATACACCTAAATATGTTGCTTAATCATTCACTCTTGTACCTCAATAAAACATCACTTGTCCCTGTACTCTACAGTATGTATACTTTTGTCCTGGGATTGCATTTTTCTGTAGTTTTTTATTTTTATTTTCCTATTCATAATGACTGCAAGGAAATTTTTACCTTAATCTACCACATATCAGCGCAGAGCAAATTGGAATGAGCATTTGTCATGCCCTAAGAGACAAAATATAGCCTATATTATGTACGATAACATGAACATAAAATAGTATTCCACCATCTGCAAATTGCTGCCAAATGTTCTATTTTCAATGAACATCGGTAGCCTACATCAAAAATAAATTTAATGATTGCACTACAGTATGTGAAATGCACTCAAAATGCGAAAATAACAATAGGGCTATCAAACATATTGGAAAGACAGTGCTCGAGTGGAAACACGAACGTACATATGTAGCCAGCGAGACCAACGGTATTTTAGACGCAAAAATACTTACATATCGGAAAAGGGATACTCCCCTCCGTAATGCGTATTCTGTAGAGCTTGCGTAATACTAGACCGTTAAAAAGAAAACTTCCGTTACGCTGGGCTGTAGTAAATTGTTCAAAGCACCGAAAAAGACTTGACATATACCGTTGCTAAGGTTATAATGTACTCTATTGGATAAAAAGCCAACAATTAAACCAGAATGAACTGTAATGAATGAGACAGGCTTACAGGGCATGGGGGTATTACGCGTGGACGTTTCAGATAGTGTAATAGCGGTATAAAGTGTTGTCTATTTCTCAAACCGATTATACCAGACAATAAATGACCACTGAATTTTGAAAGAAACATCTCGATGTGTAAAACCGATGGTAGGATTGTATATTTATTTCATATTTAGTAGCATATATTGCTAGTAGAATACATGGTAGAATGAGACAGTACTTTCACAGTTTATTTTGCATTTGAGTGAGTAGGGCTTTTCACGGCTTTTCTGGCATACGATCAGGCTATTGTTGGGTTTATCTCGTTGCTATGACGTTATTCTAATTTTATATAATGAATAAATATATTTATGAACTCAAACATAGACGCTATTGTCCACTATGTCACGCATGGGTAGGTATAGACTAGGTGGGGGGTTGCTTATTAAATGGACTTGCTACGGGGAAATAGTGACACTTAGAAACTCCGTATTCGGCAGAAATCGTCACACGAACCGTCTACCAATAAAGTTAAAACACAGTTTGTGATTTCCACTAATAGTTTGACTGCAGTAGCAATGACTGTCTCAGTTGAGCAAAAAGGTCCCGCCGGTGGGACCTTCTACGCAAAGAAACAACATGCAACTGGTAATGTGGCTCAAGAAACGATGTATTGACGTTGTCTATGTAACATTGTGATTAGGGTATTATTTCTCACGTAGCCGTATCCATGTTATTATAATGTTTAGGAAACTTTCATTTCCAACCATAATGGAACGCAAAATCAATGTCAGAGTTTGTCCGTGCAATATTATTTTGACGTTTGATTTTGTATGGTGCCATAACATTGTAATCTTTCATTATCAACCATTGTGGGACATAAATCCAACATTGTCGGGTGACGGTCAAATTACAACATTGAATAAACTTTCATTTTCAACCTTCACGTACCTCAAATGCAACGTCACAGATTGAACATCAAATTGCAACATCATTACAACGTACTATTTTTAACGTTGTGAATTTAATGTTTAAAAAGCTTTTTTCAATTTCAACCACCTTACAACGTAAAGTTGACATTATAAACTGGCCATCAATTTGAGACGTCATTCCAATGTTTCATGTCTAACTGAGCTGCAGCATAGCCATTCTAACGTTTAAAAACCTTTCACTTTCAACCGTCACATACCCTCAAACTAACGTCAGGTTAGTAAGGTTTTTAACATTGTTTCAACCATAACACAATATAAAATGTCTAAGGGGCAGGGATACAAGGATTCACAAGGAGGGTAAAAGTTTTTTTTTATTCAAAATTATTTTGCTCCGCCTGCCCCTCCAAAGCCAAATCCAGAAAAAATGTAATCCGACAATATGAAGTCGGCGCCCGTAGCGCCGTCAGTAGGCTATTAATAGCTACAGACGATTCGGCCAACCATAAAAATGCCACATCGAAATAATTTATTTCTATAAAATATGGAGTATAGCTAAAATATTAATTAAAATGATGAGCCAGTTACAGTAACGTAGTTTCACATGTAAATAGAAAATAGCACAAAGTGACTGAAATGATGAAAGAATATAGCTAATCTTTAATATACTTGTTTCCATATAAGATTAGATAATGATTTGGTATTATTGGGCATAAAGTTGTCCTCCTATAAGATGAGGGGGGCTGGAGGTGGGTTTAAAATGTAATAAAATTATCGTATCCACTAATGTACTGATTAGCCTATGCTTTAGCTTTATATGAAAGCATCTCAAATCTCATCTCGGGCTTTGAAGAAAAAAAAAAATCTTCAAAATGTTCATAACTTAAAGGTTGTATCAGCGATTTTGGGTGGAAACATAAATGATCACATTCATCTGATTTTTCCTCACGATCCGCTAGCTGCCCGCCCCATAAGCAGGCCGCCAAAAAACCGCGTCTCTGTAGGCAGCCTATGCTCCGAGATCGTACACAAAAACAAATGGTACTACCAACCACTCAAAACCAAAATAAACAGTATTCCAACCAATCACAATGATCTGCACAAACGCTAATACTCTTATCTCGCTGAAATCTTGACGGATTTACAAACGGTTTGGTTTCTTACAAACGTTATTAACGTGGTTATAATTCTGGATGCTTGAACACTATTTTTTAAAACATAACATAATTATTCATAAGTATGTTTGTTTGGGATTTCGCTTCAGAAGTGACGTCACCCAAAATCGCTGATACAACCTTTAATGTTAGAAAATGCCCTGTGTGAGGTTGTGTAGAAATGCAGGAAATTAGTTTTAAAAGGCTCAAATTTTTCTGGGGGAGGACCCCCAGACCCCCCACTACTTCATCCCACCCTTGTGCCCCTTCAACACCTCTTCATGCCCCCCCAATGAAAGCAGTCTAGAAACAGCCCTGTTACGTGTAACACCCTTGCCTTTGCATAGGCTATGCACGGTGACATCGCTATTGGCTAAAATGCGCCCCCCCCCCAACATATATCTCAGGGCACTGCGTTCTGCCTTGCCTTGCGTCCCCCCCAATGTTCAACAGTAAGTGACGCCCTTGTGTATACAACTTATACCACAAAATTCTTCATAGATCTAGCCTCTAATTTTGCTCTCAAAGTACAGATTGATGCATTTTACTTTTCTCCTGGGGAAGCATGCCCCCGGACCCCCCTAGACGGTTCGGAGTTTGCGAACACTGATCTCCCTTATTTTCAAAACCCAATGTTGAGAGGTATGAATATAACCTCTGCATTTGAATGGATTTCTATGGGAATTGGGGAGTGGGACTAGATTAAGCTGTAAATTACATGGGAATAGAATGGAACCCATGGTGGGCTAAATGGCTGTAAGTCATCAAGGGTCTGCGGTATCAAACAAGCCTCAAACCATCGCTCTGCTGCCAGATATGCAGTAGATATGGATGAATCACTTAAAGGGTTTTCTCCTGACTCATTTCCCTATTGAACTCTATGGAAAAATAAGTCAGGAGAAACAACCCTTCAAGTGATCCATCCATATCTACTGCATATCTGGCAGCAGAGTGATGGTTTGAGGCTTGTTTGATACCGCATTACATACTGTCCCAACTTTTTTGGAATTGGGGTTTGTATAAAAAAAACTAGCAAACTCATTAATTATTGTCTCTCAGTTCTTTGTTTTGCTATAACTTTGTATTCAAATTCTGTTAGTTCTGATACAAAAAATAAGAGGGGAGTGAATTTATGCAATTTAGCTTTTTTGACTTGCCATAACTGCCCCCCACATCTATATTTAATGCACTGATGGTCACTAGATTTAAGACTTCACTCCAAAGACAGCAGTTACATAACAAGGGGGTGAAATTGCCATAATTTTACTCCCCCATATCTTTGTAATACAAAGACTGGTAGACGCCAAATACACTGAAGTGATACATCCATTAATATGTACAGTCTGACCGCAATTTAAAACTCTAAAAGCATTTGACTCTAGAGAAAGCAGGTAAGAAATAAAGAGGGGAGTGGAATTATGGTAGCATGGCTTTTTTGGCTTTCGATATAGGGGGTATTGTAGCTGTATTGTTATTATTCTGGGTGGAAACAGTACAATTTTTGAGTCATGGGGTTACGCACTGCACAGACAGATTGTTATAACAAAAAGAAAAAGAATATGTGAAATTTTGTCCTACATGAGAAATATGGGAGAATTTTGACCCTGGGAGGACACCGGGTGAGAGCAATGAATTTCGGGAGTCTCCTAGGAAATTAGGGAGGATTGGCAAGTATGATCCTAGTACTAGAGATGTTTACAAACTTGATTGCTAGCTAAACATACAACAAACCTTTCTCTTTCATGCTGTTTTCATGGATTGACTGTCAGTTCAAAAGTTACCAGTTAAAGCTGGACACTGGCTGATACGCAGGTCTCGGGTCTAGCCAACAGGTGGCCGTGCTGGGGTGTCACGTAGTGCGTGAAATAGAGCAGTTTGCTAATCTGCGGTTTTCCCTGTGCAGGGAAGATCTGTTGCCTTCACCTCGTGTGTAGTGGTGGAAATGGCCAATGCGGCCCCTCCAGCCTCCAGCCCAGCCCCGGCCGACCCCGCTGGCCCCAGCACGGGTGTAGGCAGCATGTCCGCAGGCGAGGGAGGCAACCAGGACAGCACCTTTGAGTGCAATATCTGCCTGGACACCGCCAAGGATGCGGTCATCAGCCTGTGCGGTCATCTCTTCTGGTATGTGCAAGCCCCCGTCTGTGGTGTTAGACCAGCACAAGCACCATTTGGAAGTTTGTATGATAAAGAAAAAAGTGATGCTTTTAGTATTTGGCCTAATGGGTAATGTTGTGAGAAGGCGCATATTACAGGAATTCATTCTTATTATTTTTTTATAAGCACATGCCATTATCCATGACAACTTTTATCAATTTTAACAGCTGGGTCTGTACTGTTTACATATTACACCTTTTAACAGCTGGGTCTGTAGTGAAGCTGCTCAGGGCCTGCCTTGTAATCAAACCTGCACCCATTGCCTGAGCCCCACCAGGTACAGTCTATGTATATCACAGAACACAGATACCTACAGCACTGAGCCCTGTCCAGGCTGGGACTCATTTGTTTCTGTGGAGAATCCCTTTACACTAAAACCTTTTAAAAGTTCTTAATTATCCCACAGCGGGGGTAATGAGACTTCTTCCCTTGCTGTTTGAACCTTTCATTAGTGTGAGATTGTTTCTTCAACAGGTTTTCCATTGAAAATCAATTTAAAGGGGAGATGAAACACTTGGTAATATGACTCGGGTTAGTTTGCTTTTTTCCTTAGACAAGATATGGCCCTGCATTCAAATCTGAAATGAACCTGTATTTGCTCGAAAAATAAACAAAAATTTGCCACTAGTGTGCAGTCATCTTGGAACAAGCTAGGTTGTGACATCATGTGAGTTATTTGTCTCAGCTGCTCAAGCTATAGAGCTGGAACGTGACCGCCCTCTTTTTCAGCAGCCCTGGTTCCGGAAGTAAATTTCATATTCATTTTCTCTATAGACATCTCAGAAAATCCAGAGATAAAGAGTTTTAATAATAAAAACTCATTCAGAGCAAAAAATCTTTGGAAAAAGGAAAGAAAAGCAAAGGTACAAGACTGTGTACTTAAAGGGTAAGTTCGCTATTTTGGACCTTGGACCCTATTTGCGGTCCGTCTTCCATGAACCTGACCCATGAAGTCCATTTTTTCGCTGATCGGTCCAGTATTGAGTTCAGTACAGATTTCCTGTAGGCTCTCACTGGGCTACAATGGAAGTGAACGGGGCAATCAGAAATGTTATGGAAAAACAACGATAAATGTGCTTTTATAGCTCAGTGTGTATTCTTACGGTCTCAGTATGCTCTCCTGTGAAATGTAGGCTATCGCAAACGCAAACCGAACGTTGAAACAACAGTTCCATTTGAAACAGAACTATTTCTCCGACCGCACTACCTCGCACTGTAAACTTCCGCAGTCTAGCTACGTTGTAGAGAGGGGGGGGGGGGGGCGCTTGAAAAGCAGTTGATCACAAATCCTGACCTCCCGTTGGAGTTTACTAGCTAGTAGCCTACAGCAGAAATATTTGTAACGCAGTTTTTGTAATCATCATTTGTAATAATTCATCACAGCAATGGTGCGCGAATGTGCAGTCCCCGGTTGTGGGAATAAAATGTCTGGACGCTCAAATACCAGTTTTCACAGGCTCCCGTTCTCTGACCCAGAAAGATTGAGACTTTGGCTGGTTGTCTTACGGATCGACATAAACACTCCAGTCAATCAACTCCGTTTGGCAGACTCGCGAGTTTGTGGAGCGCATTTCGACGCTACTGATTTCTGTAACCGCAAATCAGAAGCAAAACACTGGTTTCTAAAGAACACAGCTGTTCCTCGTGTCGGACCTGCAGCACTATCAAGCACCGGAGCGGAGGTAAGTTATATTTAGCTATAACGTTACTAACATTTTTATTTTTTTTGAGCGCGTCCTCTGACCCAGCACTCAATACCAACTAACAAAATCCGAGCTTGTCATAAGTTGTTTTCTTGTAACAAAACTGTCGGAAACGTTCATCAACTATAACTTTTTACAATTCTATAATGTTTTATTTACAAATGCTTGACGCATGGTGTCCTGTCCAAAGTTCTCATCTATCACATATCTGTTGGCAGTCATAGTGTAATGGTAATCAATGGAGATGATCCAGTGTCATCCACGGATACATCCAGGTTTTCAATGGCATTTGGTAGCAACAGATCCCACTCCCTACAACACAAACTTTCCTCCTCTCTGGGCATCTGCTTGCACCTCTTGCAAGAACACCAAAAGTCCCCCGAAATTCTTGGTCTAGCCTCGGCAGCGACTTCGGATAACATTACCTGCGCAACTTCAGCCTCTCTCTCTTCTCTTGCTCTCTTATCATCCATCTCTTGTAGTTCCGTGTCCGTGTATTCTGGCTCAAATCTGTAGCCAGTAACATCAAAGTCAAAATCGAATTCTTCGTCTTCGTAATCATTATAGTCATCCATCATCCAAGTTTTTTTGTGGAAATTGTAGCCTACGTTGCTGCAGGTAAACAAACGCAGACTGCTCAGCTAGATAGTTTCGTAAACGGCCGGCACACCTTCCCGCTCCCCTACCCCCGACACATAGTACTCCGTGAGTGCAGCGCAAACAAGCAACAGAGAAATGCTTACTTCCAAGCCATGCCAAGCACGTAAAAATGTTCGGATTGAGATACATTTCACAGGAGAGCATACTGAGACCGGTAACAATACACCCTGAGCTTCCCGTCTCATTTATTGTACATGAAAGCACATTTATCGAACATTTCTGATTGCCCCGTTCACTTCCATTGTAGCCCAGTGAGAGCCTACAGGAAATCTGTACCGAACTCAATACTGGACCGATCAGCGAAAAAATTGACTTCATGGGTCAGGTTCATGGAAGACGGACCGCAAATAGGGTCCAAAGTCCAAAATAGCGAACTTACCCTTTCACGTTTTTTACGAGGGAATGAGTGTAATGGAATCCCGTTCCTCTCACTTTCCGCCGGCGGGTGGTGAATGAGAAGCCGGCTATTGATTCACAGAGGCTGGTAACTCATGTGCCTAGTTTAGCAACCCACTGGATTTGCAACTGACTTGGTTGGTCACTAGCATTCCTAGGCTGGTCACTCGTGTAGACCTACCTAGGCGATTTATTTATTTATTTATTTTACTATTATTTTACTGTTCCCTAATTATGTGCTGGTTTGACGTTTTGCATGTTTGGAGTCCCACCCCACAATTCCCATAGAGATCCATTCAAATGCAGAGACATTATAGTATCGCTTGTAAGAGTACCTGAAAATAAGATATCAAGAGTCTTTTAATGTTGTTGGGTCACAGACATCAGGAAGTCATGACATGCAAAGCCAAAGGATATGCGACCAAATATTAAAAATTTAAAGGCACAGTCAACTTAGTGTATGTAAACTTCTGACCCACTGGAATTGTGATAGAGTGAATTAAAAGTGAAATAATCTGTCTGTAAACAATTGTTGGAAAAATTACTTGTGTCATGCACAAAGTAGATGTCCTAACTGACTTGCCAACACTATAGTTTGCTAACATAAAATCTGTGGAGTGGTTAAAAATGAGTTTTAATGACTTCAACCTAAGTGTATGTAAACTTCCGACTTCAACTGTATGCTTCCATAGACACTATGTTCGTTCTTTTTATGCATAAGGCTTATTATAGGAAATATTCATTATTATATAATATAATTATTATAGGATATATTGAACAAGTCTACAGCCAGTATTTTCATTTGAAATGTGTAGATATACAGTGCCCTCCACTATTATTGGCACCCCTGGTAAAGATGAGTAAAAAGGGTTATAAAAAATTTGGTGAATTTGGTCTAAGGTATCAAACAAGCCTTAAACCATCACTCTGCTGCCAGAAATACAGTTGATGTGGATGGATAACTTGAAGGGTTTCTTCTCCTGCCTTTTTTCCCCATATAGGTAAAAAAGAGTTCTATAGGAAAATGAGTCAGGAGAAATAACCCAGGAGAAATAACGTGTAGATTGATGGGCAAAAATGGCAATTAAATCTACAACACAATAAAGTGTGCAAAAAGTGAAGGGGTATGAATACTTTCTAGCACCACTGTATATGTTGCAGTTCCCAATTTTTTCCTCTATCTTTATTTTTTTAGATGGAAACTATAACCTGTACTTTCATTCACTGACTCATTCACTCACACACAGACTCACATTTAACGAGTCCATCTCTGCAGTGAAGAGGGGGGTGTAATGAGCTAAACAAATAAAGAAACACAAATGCAGGGCTCTAAGGTTCAAATGTATTCAGCAAGGCATGAGAGGTGTGAAAGTGAAAACAGATAAATTATGAAAAATAAAAGTAAAACGTAAAAATTAATAACTCCGTGTTCCCCTAAAAGCCCCCTCAGATGGGTCATAATATTCTTCCCTACGCTATGACTTCTTGAGCAGAGAGAGTAGGAGAACTCTTAAGTATATCGATACCTAGTTAACATTAGGTCCCTCTAATTTCCACAGTACAGTACAATATTAAATATTAATAGACATACAGGGACTAAAGTTCTCCGTTGCTACGACGGATTTCCATCATTCAAGAGAAAATTTAGCCTATATGAGATCAGTTTAGATCTGCGGCAGGAAGCAGGGGAGGATCACGGGTCAGAGATCACGGAAGCATGGACGAAAGAGTAGCCTAGATTTCAAAACTGAACTACAAATCACGATCATCCCCCATCAAATAAAATGTGTGCAATTGTATTTGTTTGTGTTAATAAAATGATATGTATTGCATCGTAATAGTTTTATTTAGTCTGTCTGCTTACGAAACGGAAATGAAAAATCTCCGCTGTCTCCGGGTACCGCTCACAGGCAGCATACGCAGTCAATGCATGGCAACCTACCCAGCCAATGCATAACAAGGTACAAATCTAGCCTCGCTACTGTTAGATTGTTGAGTTATGCATACCCTGTTCACTGGGCTGTTAAGTGGCCCTGTATCTAGGTCTAATAAGTAGGGGGAAAAACAAGAAATTTGTGGAAAATAATGAATGGTGGGTTTCATTTAAAAGGTTTTATTAGTATGAACTAGTCAATAGAAAGAAAATGTGTGATGACAAAATAACAATATGAATAGCCTACCTTTTAGAGAGGAAAACAATCTGCTGTATTGCAGAGTAGCAGGTATAAACTCTTCAGTTGTTTTAGTTTATTTACACTATGGGGTCGATTTACTAAGATCCCAAATAAGGTGTTATTTTGCAGGCGCAGCCAAAGTATTTTAGTACTTTTAGTCCTTTCACACTTTGTGGGTGATCAACTAAGAGTTATGTAAATTACTCCAGCCACAAACAGCCATATTTAAATGAGATTTTGCGTGTAACAGAATGGTTATACTGTAAGAAAACGGTGAAAAGACTGGCAGCAATGTTGCAGTTTTTATGGTATTTTTTGCCAAGACGCACAGCGGCCGTGCCTACATCTCTGATTGTAGGTAACTGACTGGCTTTGTGGCTGCCTGTTCCCCGTTGTTGAAAATTGCATGCATGAATTGCAAGTGGTGAAAAGCGCATGTGCAAAAGTCTAATTTCAAGTAATTACAGTAAAAAGTTTGCTGTCTGAGCCTTCATGAGTTTATGGTGGGAGGTCGCATATCGGAGGTGGTAAACGCGGCGTTTGAGCTGCACAACTGGGGACTTGGTGCCATGGTCACCCTTCGCAGGAAAGTTTTGGCTTTGCTAGCAAACATAGCTAAAACGGCTATATACAACCATAACATTTTTACTTTTAATTAGGGTTTGAGCCCCAAGGGCTAAAACCCTATTGTTTTCCACTGGTTTTATTAGGGTTTGAGCCCGAAGGGGGCATACTGTTACAGTGTAATTTACAGCTAAATCTCGTTCCACCCCCCAATTTCCATAGAGATCCATTCAAATGCAGAGATGTTATAGTATTGCATGTAAGAGTACCAGAAAATAAGATATCAAGAGTCTTTTAATGTTGTTGGGTCACAGACATCAGGAAGTCATAGCATGCAAAGGATATGCGACCAAATATTAAAAATTATTACTTTATTCTATATATAAATGTCGGGGGTGCCAATAATTGTGGCACACGTGGTTGTGTTAAAAATAATTATTACTTCATGAGGGATTTTTTTTTCTCATAATAAATTTACTTCAATTAAATGTTCGATTTTTCTCATTTTTTCAGTGTGACATTAAGTTAATTCACCAAAAGGTGAATTTTTTATAACCCTTTTTGCTCATCTTTACCAGGGGTGCCAATAATAGTGGAGGGCACTAACATATATATACACTACTCACAAAAAGTTAGGGATATTCGGCTTTCGGGTGAAATTTCAGGATGAACCTAAAATGCACTATAACCTTTACAGGTGAAATTAATTTGACCTTCTCTAAACTTTTGAATGCACATGTCCAACTATTCAATGTTTCAGTACTTTTTGCACAACTTGCTGTTCTCTAACAAGGAGCTGAACGGCAAAATTCACAACAGGTGTTTGATCCATGAATCGACCAATAAATTTCCTGGTTCAATTAGAATTGGTATTTAAACAGTCCTCTTCATCATGCTGTTCACATTTTGACATCATGAGACCAAGACGACACCTAACAATTGATCAACAGTACCTCGCCATTGCGAGGCTTCAAACAGGATGTTCTCAGAGGGAAGTGGCCACTGAGCTTAGAGTGTCACAGAGTGTCATCAGCAGGTTGCAACAGAGATACAGAGAGACTGGAAGACTCACAGAAAGGCATAGAAGTGGACGTCCTTTGGCCACATCCCACACTGATGACCGCTTCATTGTGAACAGTGCCCTGCGGAACCGGATGATGAATGCCACTCAACTCCAGGCACATTTAAGGGAGGTGAGAGGCACCCAAGTGTCACGTCAGACCATTCGAAACCGTTTACATCAGCGTGGTCTGCGTGCTAGACGACCTGCAAGGGTACCTGACCACACCACCAGGCACAGGCGTCATCGTCTTGCATGGGCCAGGGAGCATTTACGCTAGACGAGGGACCAGTGGGCCTCAGTGCTGTTCTCTGATGAAAGTCGATTCACGTTGAGCAGAAATGATGGCCGCCAACGATGTTGGAGACGTCAAGGAGAGCGCTATGCATCAGCCACTGTTGTCACCAGACGACCCTTTGGTGGTGGCGGTGTTACAGTGTGGGCAGGTGTGTCTAGTCAATACAGAACTGCCCTACACTTTGTGAATGGTACAGTGACAAGCCCATACTACCTGAATAACATCATTAATCCAGTCATTGTGCCCCTGCATGAACAACACAGGCCTAATTTCATCTTCATGGACGACAATGCTCCAGCTCATCGAGGTCGCATCATTAGGGAAAGGCTGCTGGAGACTGGGGTACCTCAAATGGAGTGGCCTGCACTTTCTCCAGACCTGAATCCCATAGAAAACCTATGGGATCAGCTGACTCACCGTGTAGAGGCTCGTAACTCTGTACCCCAGAACCTCAATGACCTGAGAGCCGCCCTTCAAGAAGAGTGGGATGCCATGCCTCAGCAGACAATAAGTCGACTTGTGAACAGCATGAGACGTCGTTGTCAAGCTGTAATTGATGCTCAAGGGCACATGACAAGTTATTGAGACATTGACATTTTTGTTGTGGTATACCCACCACTGTTGTTGGCTTTTGTTTCAATAAATTGTTTGAGATGAGGAAATCACCATTGCATGCTTCTACTTAAATGCCCTACTTTCATGATACGTATAATATCACTGTAGCGTGAACTTACATTTTCCATAAATTTCACCCGAAAGCCAAATATCCCTAACTTTTTGTGAGTAGTGTATATATATATATATATATGTAATAATAATCCATGTCAGTACTGACATTATGCTCAGTCTTTTAAGAACATAGCCTACGTTAATAATTTTCATTTAAATAGGTGTACTACTCAGACAAATATGCGACATAAGCACTTATTTTATTGATAGCCTGCTTATTTTATTTTAGTGACGTGTGATATAGGCTAAGCAAAAGCCCAATGTTGGTTTATCACACAGCCCTGTCTAAGGCAAACCGGTGAACGGAAATCTATTGCCTCTTACGGCTAGTCCTCCCTGCTGTTATGGTTAAGTTAGTTAACAACGGGCTGGCTAGGCTCATCGTACACCTCGTTTCCTTTCTAGTTTTTAGCATTTAACCTATAACAATCAAACGCAGGGAACTAGGAAATGTCGTTTTCTAGCCTGGTAGGCTAAGTTGTGGTAACTGCCTGACAACTGAAATCATTCGCAGACGACCATTGAAGTTGAACCATAAGTTCAGTGGTTTGAATGGTCCCCTGTAACGCCCCTTTCTTCGAGGCCCCGCCTTGATGGGCAGCTTTGACATTTTGTATTTTCAGTTCGGAGTTTTGGCCGGGTTTTCGCGTGACCATACGGAAATGATAATGTAAACAGATGCAATGCCATTGCATTTGAAATATGTCACTTTCGTGACGCAAAGGCATGATAACGATATGTTAAATGGTGAATTGAATTATGTCCTTTTTATCATAGATCATGTGATTGCAATAAGAAACTACTAATGCAAATGTGGTTCTTCATTTTAATTTTAATTATGGCAGGTTGTGTCCACCGAACTGTATAGAAAACTAAAAACCACAAGGTGGGCGTGTCCTGAAGTCCGGTTTTTTAGTAACACCAAAAAAGCTGAAGGGGGCGACATATAATGGTCTGCGCCCATAGACTGCCAGCAAAATCCAAAGTGCTGTCATGTGGTAATTCACGTACTTTTTAACAATGTTAGAGTCTCCTAAATTATACACTAGGGATGGGACGCTCGACACCCACGTGTCGACACGGTGTCGAGTTTTCAAATTACGGCTGTTTCGAGGTAGTGCTCCGAGGCTTGTTTCAAATCACGTGATCACGGAAACCAAAGCTTCGGACGTCACGGAGACGCCTGTCATTGTGGGCGGTATCTTTAAACAATACATGCTGAACCAAGAGCCTACCTGTTGACATGTGTCAGCAATACAGATCTGGGATCTTTTCACTCACATATGAAGCTCCATTCGGTTGTACGTGGAAAGACACAGGATTTCTGTGTACCTGTGCAAAACAGCTCATTCTTTTCCCACCCACAAACTTCCAAAATATAAAAATGGTTCAAACGCCCCCAAGTTGCCTATGGAAGACCAAATGTGACTAAATTAAATAAGCAGTGAAATAGATTATGTAATATGTATAAGCAATGAAATAAATAAGCAATGACATAACTAAATTAGCAATAAAATAAATCAATATCTATTCATTATTTAACGCCTCTTTTATTTATTTAATCGAGTATTTATTTCAAAACTAATCGGCATGTCAAACATGAAAGGGACAGGGAGGGTCAGCTGTGATCATTGGTTGCTCAGTCCATAGTAGTGTTGTCACAATACCAAAATTTTGACTTCAATACCGATACCAGGTTTAGTATCATGATACTCGATACTGAAACGGTACTTGAAACTGAAACGATACTGAATCGATACTCGGTACCTCTACTGAAATGACCTTAACCCTATTTACTTTGGCCCTTCAGAGGCAATTTCCTCCTGGTTTCTACTAGTTTTATTTAAATGTCAATATCTAAAAAAATATTCCCTGCACATCCATGGTTTTAAGTTCGAACTGAAGAAGAAGCTGTATCATTCAGAAATTTGCTACAGAATACATTTATTTCAGAATAGTCACATACAGTATATATATAATAACCATAACATACGTCGCCTAATGTATTTAAATACGTTTAAAAAAGAACGTACGAAAGCGCGTGTGTATTCACACAAGTACAGCAATGTATTTCAGCCCTAAGTGAGAGGGGTGGTCACTGCGGAAATGTCGACTGTACGGGACTTTGGCGAAATATAACAAGATAAACTCTTCAGGGTTCATCAGAAAACAGCTGTAGCTGAATATACTGGTAAGTACTTGGTTTCTTAAACATATTTATACGAGAGATTTTGGAGAAAAAAATGAGGTGTCTTCTAAACCGAAAGTGCATCAGGTACTGTATATAGTACAGCAAGGGAAAACGGCGAATACTCATTTGTACAACGTTTTAAAAAAATATTATTGTTTCTATACGTGACATGATAAAATACGACGACAGTCTATCGGGGTTATTTTCAGTGATTACACCATCATTTTTCAAGTCAAACTATCGTTAAATCCTTTACTTTGTGCTCACCTAAATTCTCCGTGGAAGTAAGGCGTTAGTTTAATAGGTAACGTAAAGTAGCCTATAGCTCTGCCGGCCAAAAACAATATCGCGCGTGTGAAAGAATCAGACTCGTAGTATTGTTAGCTAACGTTCACCTTTCATCCTCTCAATCAGTAGACCTAATGCAGACACATAACAGCAGAGTACACATTTGACCTAAAAGTACCGAACGTCGGAAAATTCTAATACTGAACCGTTTTTTTTTTTTAAGTATCTAAAAAATACCGAAGTTTCGGTGTACCGTGCAACACTAGTCCATAGACATAAAAACCTAGAAACCGCTCAGATCTCTACGCAGCCACCATATTAGGTGGTCGATAAGCATATTTTGGTAGTATATTGACTGATGCAGACTTCCCCTGATAAAATATACTATAACTCTCTTAATTCTCGACTAATTTTCGTAAAATTTGACTTGTTATAAACGTAATATACGTAAATATACGTATATATACGTAATATATATACGTAATATACGTAAATATTTGCATAACACAGGTTACCTTATTTAAAAATTTCCCTGAACAGCTAGCCTATTTGTAAAAAGCCCTTTTAACTATTATAGCCTACAGGAGTTGTCAAAATGTAGGGTTTTTTAAAAGTTGCAAATTAATTTATAATTTCAGAGAAATATAAATAGGCTACTATAATAGGGAAATCAACGACAACCGCTAGGGGGCAGCCGTGGATTGGTAAGCATAATAAAAAGGGGTTATATTAACGCAAACCCATGGTTTTCCTTATTCCAGGACATAGCATTCTACAGAAATATAGACATGCCATTTGGTCCATACCCAAGTCATGGGGTTTCGTCAGAGGAGAGGGAGAGATTTGAGAGTGCGTTTGAGATTTTTAAAACGATATTGTTAATAAAGGAAGGTTCACGTAAGACGTCTTTTGTAAGGGATTATTTCCAACAAGAGACCCCATAAAAAGCATGGTGCATGATTTGCGACGGGCACCTGTTCTATTAAAATGCTTCGTCACTTGCGGTCAATGCATCCCGATATTTCAGCATTACCATGGAATCCTGCTGTGACTCAAGCTGGATCATTTAAGCTAGGTAGCCTATAGCCCAATAGAGCACCAAAAATGTACCTCAATATTTTAAAACGTAAGATTACCAAGTTATTGACGTTCGTGAAGTTAATGAAGTACCCCACATGCATGAGCATAATGTTATTTATTAACTGTGTTACGGTAGCAATCCACTTATGCCAGGAAGCCCTGAAAACATGAAGAAAATAACTCCCATAGAATGACTACTAATAAGAATAACAATAACGTGAATAAAAATATGGGTACCTATCTGTGTGCTATTTAATATAGCCTACATTTCCTTTCCACGATGCTATGGGGAAAGCTGATATGCTTTAAATACGAACCAGTAAATGGCGAAAAATAGTTTTTTAAAATAATTGGAATTCATTGTTGCAATGTACTCTCCTGATCAGACATGCAAGAGGAAATAGAAGGGCATTCGTCGATATGATGGCATTAGGTCTCATGAAACACGCATTTTTATTTCACTTTAATAATGATAATTATCGTCATCTCATCATGAGAATATGTTTCATTTGTACAACACTTTTAATGAATATAGACTCCGCTGGAGAGGGTTTTGAGAATACATGGCAAAAGCATTAATATTCAAAATTAGAATTTTCCAAGAGTCAAGAATGTTCAAACGGCGATAAATTTAAATTAATTACAATTAATTAATGATTGTAATTAATTTAAATTTATCGCCGTTTAGACCAGGAGATGTCACTAGAGAGGCAGGTGTCAAATGATTCATGACACCGACACTTCAACCAACGCAATCGCTTCAACTGTGTCAATGTTTCAGAAAGCTTCGCTCTGCCCATCACTATTGTAGTGAGGTTTGGTCACTTTTATTCAGAATTAATTAAGTTCAACACTCAATTCGAATTCTATACGTCAATAGAGCCCAACTTAGTGAAAAAACGTAGACACGACAATGGGTTGGAAAAATGACAGTTTTATTGGCTACATCTATGAATATCTGAATAATAGAAACAATAATTGATATAACATTCTATGACTTAATCTTAATCAGAGGAAATGATAATTATGTGACGGCTAAATATAGAAGCTAACAGTCCTACCATTAACAAAGGTTAGTTTGTGTTATGGTTAATGACACGCTAAACTAATATTTTGTGGTTAGCTCGTTTTACCCGTCTCATACATATAAAGTTTTAGCAGTGTAAAACTATAAGGTCAGGGAAATTGGCTATTCCCGACCGAAACGCGCATAGCAAAACAAAATACAAACAACAGTAGGAACCAGCAGTATAATAACCTCAACTGGGTATTACAGGTTTTATGCTAGCCTATCAATTGATGTCAGTGATAAATAAAATGTGTTTCAATACTTAACGGTAACAAAGGGAGGCCAGTCCCGATTCCGTAAGTGATGTCAGCTCGTCAGCTGGTCCAAGGTCCCGGCAGGTGCGTGGACTCCTGGAGACTTCTTCACCGAAGTCGGGTCGCGACAGGTTTCCAGTCAGGTCGACGTGGACGTGCACAGGTCTCCCACTTGGGTCCGGCCGCAAGGGAGGACAGTAGAGGTACAGTTTGAAGAAACGTGTCCTCAAAACAGCTGTTGAGAATAAACCTGCTTGGTTTATTCTGTGGACGGTGGCAGGCCAACTCTGTCTCGGTGATCAGGCGAGATGCGGGTTGGGAAACGCAGAAATCCGTCAGGGTTTCAGTGGTGCGTCTGGTAGGCGTAAGACAGCATCTATACCATCAGAGCCGTCCGGGTTCAGTGGTGCGTCTGGTACGGGTAAGACTGCGTCTTTCCCATCAGAGCCGTCCGGGTGCGTCTGGTAGGGGTAAGGCTGCGCCTTTCCCATCAGAGCCGTCCCATAATTTTTGTATTGTAAGCCACTGTATTTACCTCATAAAATAAATGCATTTTGGGGTAAAATTAGTTCTGTGTCAAATGAAAGCTCTTGATGAGCTCTATCTAGTGCCAAAAGGACAAGTTGAAATGATGAACAGTATTGAATAAAGCAACAAAACAAAGATCTAACGCAAAAGTTATGGTCTTTTTGGAGCCAGAGGTCAAATCTTTTGTACAGCTTTAGTATTGATAAAGACACACTAGAACTGCGGTCCTGCCATGGTCATCCAAGTCGGTAGGTGGCGCTGTCGCGAAAAACTAGGGGTCCTAGGAATGCAGTCTTGAGACTGCACTTCTGGTATGCTCCGGTATTGCAGGAACATACTATTGAAAAATCGCGGCGCCCAGCAGTATGAGAATGTCAACTGAGAGTAGATGGTCGAGTAGCCTAAAGAAACGCAACGTTATAGTTTAATCTTTTTAGAACCTAGCAAGCTTGCTACATTCAATAATATAAGTAAATATGTGATTAGCAAAATGTGTGTAATAGCATGTGTATGGTGAATAAAGGCTATTTTGAATAAATAATAGTCCTGATTTAGTATGCATCATTCCAGAAAGATTTTAAACTATAGCCTACTATTTGACCAAAATTTTACAAGGATATCTTAAAGGCCCACTCTTCCAAGAGATGCGCTTTAACTATTATAATGATTATCATCAAAAACGCCACATTAGCCTACTCGACTTGACAAAATAACTTGGCATAACATTATAGTAAATGCAGGAAAGTCAACATAAAACATGACACCTATTTTTTCAAAACGATTATATTGTAAATTATATTGTATATTGTATATTGTATATTGTCTTTAGCACAGATGTCCTCAAGCTCCTCTATGACAACACAAATGGCAACGCAGCCCGCAAACATGCTCAGGGGACTGCATACGCCATGGTCTGATGTGGATGCTGAGGACATACTAAAAATATCTGTCCATCGTCCTGTACCTGGGTCTTGCCCCTCGTCCACGTCATAGGAGGTGGTAACAGCACACTATATCCTCTCCAGTCAACGCTGCAACATACATTTTCTATTCAAAATTGTGCTGGCTAGTGGGGCTCTGGTGGAAAAATACATTTTTGGTACCACAAAACTGAACTAGAGCTAATAAATGTATCACCCCTCTGAATGTGAAGTGATTGTAATTATCTCCTACTACCACAAAGGACATAATAAAATGCTTCATTTGGACAAAAAAGCATTGTATTCATTTTCGGATAGGTTTTTGGACCCTTATATATCCAAACCCAAATTATTTGGAAAAAGGTGAAAATTCCCTCATGTAGTTGATACAAACATTGTTTTTCTATGAGCCAGAATACTTTATCTGTGAAAAAAACTGATTATCTCTTGATTTACTGTGATGCACATTTTATCCATTTGGATAGATTTGGAGACCCTAAGGGACACCAGGATACACAGTTTACAAATTAGCTTATAGAACCTGAGTAGATTCACATATCCCTCTAAAATTCTGTACACATGTTGACAAGTGGTGTGTGCACCAGGAAATGGAAAGTATGACCTGTTTACATCTTTGCCTTTCAGAGGTTCACTGTAAAACTAAGAATTACAACCTCGTTTTTTTTTTTTTTTGCAAAAAGTTTGTGCATTTACAGCCCATAATGTATGTAAAGATTATGAAATGTAATTATTTTAAGCTAAGACACACAAAGGTACAGGGTTCTTCTTCAATTTAAGCAATAAAACAAGTGTGTTTGGTGAGCATAACTGTAGTTATAAAGGCTTAAACAGAACAGTGAAAACAGGCGAAAATTGGCCTGTGCACTAACAGGTTAAATAACAAACACGTCTAAACTAACATCCTAAAAGCAGCGTATGATATAGAAAGGAAAACACAGTGTAGACAAAGAATGAGGCATATAGAATTCACAGTTCTATTTCTGTATGTGCAGATCTGTGATGTTCACAGATCACAAGACGTACATCGAGGGGGAAATACAAATCTAGCTTTAGCATGAAGCTAACGTGGCCTGAAACATGGCGTGTATTGAGGCTATAGAAATTTAGCTACGTCTAGCTAAATTCCAGGCCCCATTTACAGGCATGGGATCCTATAGCTAACAGGTTAGGTATTAGTATAAAGGGAAATTGCATGCACAGATCTCAATTTAAAAGGGAGTTTGATTGTAAATTAGTGTTAAAGTCAGTTAGAGTAGGCTCTGTAACTTTAGTTTATGCGAGGGAAATTGGCTGTCGATAGCCTGCTGTGTTAAGAAGTTATAAATTAACATTACTCTAAATACTAGGGCTGAGCCGAATGCTTCGGAGCTCCGAAGCTTCGTTCGTTGGATTGGGATTCGGATCCTAAATTCAGATTCGAATAGTTCGTTTTTTTTCATCAAAAAAAAAAAAAAAAAATTTTTCCCCCTCAAAAAAGAAGAAAATGGATGGTTTACTGGATGTTTGTCAACATATAAGTGTTTATTCTATACTGATTGAGCTTTGAATCGCCTGGAAGTTTATCGAACGTACAAGGGATGCGTTGCCTGCTAGTGTGCTTCAGCCTTCCACGTGACATTCACTACGCTGTTGCCCAAAGCCTGAGGTGAAGTTACAAGATGTCAAAGAAGTAAGCTGTGTGGAAACATTTTAATATTACTGCGGACAATCCAAAAAATGTTGGATGCCAAATATGCCAGCAGAAATTGGCATACCATGGTGGAACTACGAATTTGACAAACCATTTGAAAAATGTAAGTAGCCTAATTTATATATCTTCGTCAGAGTAATAGCCTAGCAACATTAGCATTAGCTAGCCGATCTGACTAGGCTACATTCCATGATTAATTCTTTGTTTAATTCTGGTTCATGTTCTGTTCTGAGTCAAGCATATTGCACAATTTTATATGGGAATAGCCTACTCGGCTTTAGACTTTTTTTCCCATACTATACGTAGTATGTACACTACGTGAAGTCAGAGTTTATAGGCCTGCCCATAACTGTGAAGACTGCGGCTTATATTTATCTTTTAAATTTATTTAGGCCTATGTTTCATGTCCTGAACTTCTGTTCCATTTGTTGTTTCAATAAAAAAATTTTAAAAAGGGTGTTTCTTTCTTCATGTGCATATTACTGAAATAGATGTGAGCGTGCCCTCTACTCCACGTATCATAACATTGTTTTCAAAGACTCAAAAAAAAATATTTTTAATAGATTATTATTAAAACGAAGCTTCGGCGGTTCGGGGAAAATTTCCAACGAAGCTTCAAAGTGTAAAAAATGGCATTTGGCTCAGCCCTACTAAATACACACAATGAATATAATCAAACATGTAATTACATTGACAATAAACATTAAACAAAAGTTTTCCTAAACTATATTGCCTGTTTGTTTCAGTCTTACTGTACTGGAGTAGCTACACAGGCTGTTTCCGTGGCTTTGATGTGTCCAGAAAGTTCTGTCTTTGGCAGCATCTCTGGATTGGATTGTCCTTTTTCTCCGTCCTTTGGTGAGCGTTGCTGGAAGATTTTTGAAGATTTTCTGGTCCTTTGTCCTTCGGAAAGTGGTTTCCAAAAATCTTTGAGGGTTGCGTTTCGTGGTTTCGTGTTTCCACGTTCTTGTTTTTTGAGTGCAGTTCACATACTGTAGTGCAGTCGTTAAATGTATTTTTGATTGAGGCTACCGATGTTCATTGAAGATAGAACATTTGGCAGCATTTTGCAGATGGTGGAATACTATTTTATGTTCAGCAGTTTGGCAAAATGAGTGAAAATGGTGATAGTTAACAAAAAACATTTCAGTGATCTCAGAGACCCTCCCAAAATCTCTGGTGATCTTGGATTTAAAAGGATTCATCCCATGTTAACCCGCAAAATTAGTTAATGAGCAATTAGTTCAAACCGTAATTCCCATGTTGTAAATGCAGCATTAATGCATCAGCCTCTGCTTAAAAGCCCATTCTATTACCTGTTATAGGCAGAGAAGTTACATTTACACACGGATGCACGCAAGTTCTACACCAATCAGAAGTCTGGAACTACTGCTGCCACGGTGCCTGGTGGACACAAGTAGCCTATTTGTGTGTTGCGATTTGTTTGATTTAAAAGTAAATAATGTTGACGTGAAATAGAAAGCAGCGCTGTAGCGTTTGGTCTCACTACGCCGTTACTTGGTGGGAAAAGGAACTAGTTACTTGAAAAGTTACATTATTTTGAAAATAGCTAAGCTACTGTCATACTGGAAAATGTAGTTAATCTAGTAGTGCCGCTACTTGTAGCTAGCTACTACCCACCACTGCCCATTAGGACGATCTGCAGCCTGCGATGCTGTCATAGCTTCCAGTGCCCATTGTTGGCATTCCTGCAGGCTGCAGAGAGCTTGGTGTTGCGACTCCTGCATTTGCACCAGTTTCAGCAGCGGAGAAGACTCCATCGTCGGAATGCCTATTCTGTCCCGGGTTTTCGGCACCAAATTGTCACACGCAGTGACAATAAACCCCTGGGAGGGACAGAATAGCAAGCAGGATACGGGGGTTCATTCCCATCGCTTATTTTCACTCCTTGCATCCTTTCCTCGCTCCTTAGCTCTGCCCCAGGGAGGATGCGAAGAAAAGATGCAAGGATCGGATATGAGGACGGAGGAATCGAAGCAACATGTATTAGGCAAATGGAATGTCCTTCCTCAATCAAGCGTTAGCGTCATATTATGCTTACGTGCTTAACTATGATGTTTTTTAGCTTATTTTTTCCTGAATAAACATAGATTCTTTTAGTTATAAAGCATGATCGTCATTATGGATTAGCGCTTTTTAATAAATGGAAAGGAACGGTAAAATTGCATTTGTGTAGGGGTGCGCCTGCGACATGGCAGATGTGGTGAGTGGTGGATAATTTATACACGTCACCCGTTCTGAGAAAAGCCTTCCGCAAAGGCTACACTTGTGTTTCCTCACTGAAGCATGCTCCGGGAGCCTCCTCTTTCCCCACTCCTCGCTCCTCCGAGGAGCATTTAGCGGTTTGGAATGTCCTTAAAGATGGTGAACCTTGATCGATTTCCGAGTCAGATGAGGACAGAGGAGTAGAGGACGGATAAAATAAGCGATTGGAATCCACCCAGGGAGATGCAGAAGTTCGGGCTTTATTTAGAGAGCGAGTATTTTCAAAATAAAAGTAAAAACAACAGAAATCTTTGCCTCTCACCCTCTTAGGATCCAGGTAAAAAATTATGAACTAAAACAAGAAAGACGAAATAAACACAAACAAACGCTTTTCAGCAATGGACTTTCAATGTCCCGTGGTTTGTCTTAGTCGCTCTCTCTCTGCTGCAGGGATTTCCGGTCTCAGACAGCTACTGTGGAAAGGAAGCACACTTTTAAGCCCTGGGCTGATTAGGTAATGCCGCCCAGGTGTGTGTGCCTACTTAACTAGTCGGCGTGGCCCCAGATTGCTCTGATTCCCACTGCCAGACGAAGCCCTGCCACAGTGCTAAAGTAATCTATTTGCATAAGCACCTCCCACTATTTCCCATTAGTGAAATAAGGTAGGGATTCCCATTTTTGGCCCTGTGATGGATTGGCGGCCTGTCCAGGGTGTATTCCTGCCTCTTGCCCGATGCATGCTGGGAGAGGCTCCAGCACCCCCCGTGACCCTGACCAGGAATAAGCGGGTTAATGGATAATGGATGGATGTTTGTTTTTTTGCATAATCATCCAGGCTAACAAAATGAAAAATTTACGTATCTATCAATTTTAGCACACGCAATCCTCTTTACACCTCGTTAGTTGATCACCTCGGACGATTTTTTGCAGGTGGTAACAGTGTTACACATGTTTTTGTACACGCAAACCTTTAGTAAATCGACCCCTATGTTTTTTATACATCAGGCCTACAGAAGACTTTATGTGATTTAGAGCCATTTGTGCTGGTTAGCAATGCTCCATGTGCAGTTCAAATTTGATTAAATTCATACTTATTGAGCTCATAATGTAAACACAATAAATTTACAAATATTTAATAAATCTAAACAAGTCACATAGATGCAGTGTCTCAAAATGACTGACAGAAACAGAGTTCGCTCACTAGCTGGCTGCTGTTTGTGTAGTGGTGGAAGTAAAAGTGCCGTCTGAGATTTCACCGGAAATATGCAGTATAGCTGCCGTGCATAGAGCCAAATGGATTGAGATGAAAAAACAAAACAAAACCAGAGGAGGTTCCTTTTGTATTGCCCCATATTGGTCAAATGAGCTGAGACAAACCATTCACATGATTTCACAACCTAGCTTGTTCCAAGATTGTTGTGCACTAGTGGCAAAAAAGCAAGGTTTGTTTATTCTTCTAGCAAATACAGGTCAATTTCAGATTTGAATACAGTGCTCCATCGCCCCTTTAAATGCTCAGTATGGGCAATACTGGATACAAACCAACATGTACATCATGGTGCTTATGCAACTAAAACAAATTTAGTGGTATAGCCTGGTGGTAATTTTTCACACTGTAAAATACAATTCAACCAGCTAATTCAGTAACATAGCAATCAAATCATGGTTTGCCATATGCTCCAACTAATGCAGCAACTGGTTCTTTTCTACAGTGATTTTCTACTTTTCTACGGTTTCTTTTCGACAGAGCAGACTCCCGTCAGGTGATTACCAGGTGCTATGACATCATGACATCACCTGTAAGGGCTTCTGTGCTCTGCCTTGATTGGGTGTTCTGCATGTAAGTCACTAACTGCACATTTTCCATTTTCCATGTTTCTTCTCCCGCTCATGGTCTGGACCTCCCCAGCTGGCCCTGTTTACACCAGGTGAGTCTCACAAATGCGCCATTTCATCACCTGGACCCTGCCTCAGGGACTCCACCCAACTTCTCAAATCTCGGCCTGCCGATGGATGTCATGGACAGTTTGGGAATGTCACTAACAGAGGTGGTAGCTTTCACCACTGAGAATGCTCAGGTGCTGAAGTAGCACTTTATGGGGCATTGAAACAAACATTGCTAGTTTGTATTACCTGTGTATAGGGTTGTAAAGTTCTGGGAAAATTTCCATTTTTGAGGTAATTTTGGAAATTGAAGTAATTTTGGGAATGTATGCTGTTAACAATATTTTTCATAAATCTTAAGTATGTCTAAATAATCCACGCTGAGATCTGGTGGGTGATTCAATGACAGTAACAGACTAAAGCCTGGGTTTTCCACAGGCTTTATGTATTGGGCCTATTTGAGTGGTCACTACAATTACTCTTACACACTTTGATGAAGCGTTCCTCAATATGCGAGTACATTTATGTACGAAACGAGTCGACGCAAAAAATTACGCCGGATTCAGCAAACCGTGTGGGAAAGGCAGATTCACGTACGTATGGTCAAACAAGCACGTTCACGTTATTGTGTGATTACCATAAATCCACGCCCATGAATTGCCTTATATGGAGGCTGTCACTTCCATTTAAAGGTTCATACAAACTCAAAATGTCCCAGAAAAAGCAAAAGAAAGAATTATTCCGACACTGAAATTGAAGTTTTATTAGCAGATGTTCAAGTTTAGTATTGTCAGTACCGGTGTCATGAACTGGTAAAGTAAAGGCGTAGCAGGAGATAACATGTACCATCAATGCAGGATCACCCGTTACATGAACTCTTAAAGTAGTAAAATAATTGATGGATTGATATTAAATTGGAGGCAAAGAAACACATAGCTGCGCATCTACGTCTGCATCGGACGAGCGAGCGCATTTCCGCCATCAGCCAAGCACACCGTCTTTCTCTCATTTCGTCATTTTGTTGGGGTTCTGTGTGTGAGTTGTGGTTTGAAATCGGATAATCACATAGGCTACTTTATTTTAGAATCTCTCTGAATTACTGCCACGTTCTAATTGCGGTCACATTAACCTCTTTCACACATGCAATACGGAACATTACCGGAAAAGTTGATCCAGCAATATTCCGGAATGTTCCGTATTGGTAGCGTTCATACAACCAACACTCTACCCTATGTTGCTAGGATACGTTTGTTTATTTACTACTGAAAAAATGGCAGGTGATGAAGTGACAGAGTGTGCAGCTGTACTACAGTTACTCTTGTTTATTTACACATTTTCGAGGCAAACGCTGGCATTAATAAATCTGTTCCAATCACGAAACACCATTCGTAAACAAAAACCTGACGAAAAAATCAGGATAAGTCGGGAACAACTCCGCTTTAGCTTGGCTCAAAGCCGGAACGTCGCCTGTGGCGGCTGGAGGCTGTAGGAGTCTTTCATGTGGCTCGGGGCTCGGCGATACGAATGTGGGTACGGGAGCGACCCCATGGCAAAGTATTCTGGTCTAGTGTCATGAATAATTTTGACGCCGGGCAGTGGAGGGAGCATTTCCGTATGTCATGCGAAACCTTCGACTACGTTTTACATCTCTTAGAACCATCCCTCAGGCGAAAAACCACGGGCTGGCGTGATTGATCCGGTAATGTTCTGGCTTTGTTCACACGTCACATCGATATGGAACTTTTACGGAAACCTCACTAGGTCTTGACACGGCAAATTGCCGGCGCGGATATTCCGGAATTTCGACTTCGGCTCTTATTCACACATGACCCCTATCTGGCAATGTTCCGGAAAATTTACGGATAAGGCTGCATGTGTGAAAGAGGTTATTGATGCACGTGTCTCACTGAGCAAAAGCCAGAATGGAGCTGCAGGTTTTTATCGGGATAGCCTGTATTCCGACCAGTTAAAAAACTTGCTTTTTAATCAAGTTTATCCGGCTTTTCACCTGAATGCGAGATGGCGTTTCACCGACTTTTCAACAAAAAAGTTCACTGGGGGTGTGCAGTCTATAATATTGGACAGGTTGGCAATTTCATAAACCCCGCTTTACCTCCACCTGGCTTTGCATCTTGTAGGGGAACTGGATACGCTGGCATTAGCTGGATTTCGCTGTTGACCACAATTGTTACGCTAGCTACAGACCTGTAAGTCACTTTAAAGCTAATTTTGTTCATTGGTTAAACGTCTGTTTTAATGAGCATATTTAAGGTCATATAGAATTTCAGCAATTTTTTGCAATTTAGGGCTTGCGCGGTATCAACATATAATACAATGAAACACAACAAAAACTTGCTTTAAGTGTGTCGCAGACAAAAATGAAATACAACTACATTAGGCTACATTAATTAAGGTTACATATTTATTCAGTTAGGCCACTGAATATTTCTCAATGTCTCAGGTTTAGCTTTAAGATGACTGAACATGTAATACAATAGCCTAATTCAAATATCAATGATATCTCAGCTTAATAAAAATCCAATCCAAAAAGTCCAATCAATTATTATTTTATAACCATTTTCTTTTTCAGTGTCCTTCTCACTGTGATTGTCATAGGCTCGTGTTTAAAAGTGATGATCTGGTGTCGGCTTTGACAATTGAGTGAGGTTATATAGACATGGGGAAAATGTTCCTTGATCAACTCAAGTAAAAACGTAGGAGTCTGTTTGCGCGCATGGTGAAAATCTAACTGACGTTCATCGAAATGGTTTGCGAAGAATGGAAGAGAAACAGTGTCATTTCGTCTCAATTTGAGGGCATTTCAGAAAATAAAGTCAAATGTAAACTTTACGACCATGAGCTAACATACTCCAGCAGCAGTCTGTAACGATGCAAAATATATAAACACTTGACAGTGAAAACCGCGTAGCATCCGTGTTATCAGCATGAGCCAGACCGCATCTAATTCTCAGTGACATCAATATGAGAGCTTTCACTTTGAAAAGGTGCGACAAAACTAGGCAAGAACATACCGTGTCCATCGGTGTTACTGTTCTTATTAAAGGAAAGCTTTCTGGACATATCTTGTTACTGAAAATATATACATTTTATATTTTGCCTTTGGTAGCCTACCGTTGTAGCCTATCCTCTCAACACATTTGAAGTTGTCTGCCTTTTTGTTATTTGCGATCTTCTAGAGATCACAGTATTTGCTTTTGAAGTCTGTACTGCTTTTACAACTTTGTATTTAAAGGCATGTCATTGCTATAATTTTGGTAGCGTGTCGGACGGTTCAAATTTGATTTTATCAGGGCTAGTCTTTGCCTAATCCTGTGGTTTGTGCCTGTCAAAGACTCAAATTGCAAAGGGAATGTTGCGACAGAGGAGGGCTGAGGAAGAAAAATCTGAACAAAAACGTCTCAGACGTTAAAAAAAGCCAAGTTACTCACGCATAGCCTACATAGCGCTGTCTATAAGTCCTTAATTCCAACTTCCAAAAACTAGGCCTGCCTTTAAAAGTATTGATATCAAAATGTGGCCAAGTTACAACTAACAATATTGCCTATCGTAGCTCACACTAAATAAACTAGCTCTATTCCAAAGCAATGCTATCCAAACTTTCCTAAATTATATAATGCAACTTGGCCCTGTGTTTCTTCATCTTAGCATATGAAGAGATTGTGCCTCATGGAACAACATATGATTTCAATGAATGTTTTTAACAGTTGATGAATAATTACACTCCAGAAAGGATATGGTTATACTTTGTTGGCAAGTTTACTTTACAAAATGTACAGGTTTTAAAATGTTAACTGCTGCTACAGATTTCTTTACTATTCACAAGCAGACATTTATATCAAGAAACATCATGTACAATAGAGAAAGGGGGGATGAATAAATAAATGCAGATAAAAATAAGTAATATTTTTAAAATAGCGTACATATAACATTTTTACAAATGTATGCAGACATGTTTGTGGGTCAGATGATGGAAAATAAGTAATAGTACTAATTCTCTTAACATAATAATAGTTATATTTGCGAACAGAATTTTGTGAACACAAGGATATCTATGCTCTGTAGGACCACACAGGTTTTGATAGAAATCCAAATATTCCAAATAAATAAATCAATAAATAATAATAATAATAATACATTTTATTCATTCTGTGCTTTTCATAGACCCAAAGCAGTGGATGCAGACAATTATTCAAACATCCCCTATAGTGTAGTAATTGTTTAATTTCTAAGTGCAACAGATCTGAATCAGAGTATTTCCACTATAAATTATTCTAATTTTGCAGTTTGATGTGGAACATACAGTTTCATTGACTACATTCTCTTGAGATGGTAAGATGAAGAAACACAGGGCCAAGTTGCATTAAATAATTTAGGAAAGTTTGGATAGCATTGCTTTGGAATAGAGCTAGTTTATTTAGTGTGAGCTACGATAGGTAATATTGTTAGTTGTAACTTGGCCACATTTTGATATCAATACTTTTAAAGGCAGGCCTAGTTTTTGCAAGTTGGAATTAAGGACTTATAGACAGCGCTATGTAGGCTATGCGTGTGTAACTTGGCTTTTTTTACGTCGGAGATGTTTTTGTTCAGATATCACTTATTTTTGGTAGCTAACTAATGATGAACAATGCATGAAGATAATGACATCGAGAGAGACATGCATACAGAATAGTACATGCATTCCAAATAAATACAATCAGACATTCGCATAACCATAACGCCCTCTACTGACGAGAATGATGACATTTCTCCTATTAGCGATAGCCCACAATTACATTAAAAGAGTTTGTAGATGAGCTGTATTTCATGTCTAATGGAATACAATGAACAGCACCACCTGAACTATGGATCATGAAGAAGCATGTAAATTAATTAACCAAGTCTATATGGAGACATGCATGCACAATAGGCTAGACGCAAACACATTGTAGCTGAAAGAAATACATACTACATACTACTACTAAGAAAGTAGCCTACCAGACATTATTCTTCTGATTATTATTATAATGAAAAGTGTTTGCAGTAAGATAGTACATTGTCTGCAGAGTAGCGTAGACTAGAGAAATGTTCGGAGGCTATAGTAAATTTTTTTAAAGTGACTAACCATGAATCAGATATGTTTAGGGAATTGGAGGTTTATAAAGCCGATCTCTCAAGGCATTGTAGCTTATAGTAGGCTATCATCAATTCTTAATGTATTATCGTAAATTCTTAATTTTCCTAGTAGTTAATTTTATGGTGACATTGTGTTATGTGTGAAAAGGATAAATGAACAGAGCTGAAGTGAAGAAATGAATGAAGACATAATAAAGAAATGTTGGCCGAGGCGAGCGTTGAACGTTCGGCTTCCACAGTGAGTCAGACACGCGGCGCAATGGACAGCACGCTCCACACAGACAAATATTTTGTCGGCATTTGTGTGAGATTAAAACATGTAGCCAATGGAAGAACGCGATGTTAACCAGATGATATTCTGCGTTGAAACTTTTTTCTTTGCTTGACAAATGGCCACGGGATGCCTGTTCCCATAACGTTAGCTAGCCTATTGCATTACTGTCATGGTGTCCAGTGACTGAATTGTTTAACAGGCTACAAGTGAACAGTTAATATTGTAAACGTTTCTTTGCCTTTGCAATAAAAAAACATTCTTGCATGATAAAACCAGAACAAGTGCACACTGTTTGAGTCCAAAATGAAATTACACTTTAATATCAACTGGGCGAGGTACGAACCCACGTCTCTCGCAATACTAAGGCTCGACGCTAACCAGAAGACCAAAGGGGTATAATTACGTGATATATGCCATTTGTCAGTGTCGGTCTGACTTTCACCATTTCACTGTAGTACAAGTGTAATAGGCTACAAGTGAAACATTGAACAGTTAATATTGGAAACATCTTTTGCCTTTTTTCCGGTAGTTAAATTAAGTGTTTGCAGCTACATTATCTGCAGAGTAGCATAGACTAGGCTAGAGCCACATTCGGAGGCTATTGTTTTTTTTTGTTTTTAGTGACTAACCATGAATCAGATATATTTGGGGAATTGGCCGTTTATAAATCCGATCTCTTAAAGGATTGCAGCTTATAGGAGGCTCTTATCAATTCTTAATGTAGGCTATTATCGTAAACTCTTAATTTTCCTAGTAGTTAATTTTATGGTGACATTGTGTTATGTGTGAAAAGGATAAAGTGAACAGAGCTGAAATGAAGAAATTAATGAATAAAGAAATGTTGGCCGAGGCAAGGGTACGTTGAGGTTCGGGTTCCACAGTCAGTCAGTCATGACCGCAAGAGCAGAGCGTAACACCCTCCCCAAACCAGACAAGAGCTAGCGTCCGGTTTGGGGAGGGTGTGATATATTACATTACATTATAGTCATTTGGCAGACGCTCTTATCCAGAGCGACGTACATCAGTGCATTTTCAAACTAGGAACAAGTGCGTTAAAACGACCCTAAAAGGTAAATACGAGTTGAAGTACCAGGCGTAGTCAGTATGTTTTTTTTTTTTGTTTTTTTTTTTGGGGGGGGGGGGGTTAACCACACGATATCGGTGATTGGCGTGTACAACAGTAAGCCAATAAGTAACCTTACAAGTATTAAACTAGAAGCTTGAACCACTTAAACCAGGATTCATAAAACACAATCAAGGGAGGTCACAAGGAGGTAGGGAGGGGTGGAGAGAGTGCAGCTTGAAGAGGTGAGTCTTCAATCTGCACTTGAAGGTGGTCAGACTTTCTGTTGTTCTGACCTCCACGGGGAGCTCATTCCACCACCGTGGGGCCAGGACAGACAGACGTCGAGACCGGGCGCTAGTATGAAGTGGGGGGGGGTACCAGTCGGAGGCGGAACGCAGGGATCTGGCAGGTGTGTAGCGTCTGATGAGCTTTTGGAGGTATGGAGGGGCTGATCCTCGGACTGCCTGGAAGGTGAGCATCAATGTTTTGAATTTGATGCGAGCCATCACAGGTAGCCAGTGGAGGTCAATGACAAGGGGGGGTGACATGGGAGTGTCGGGGGAGGTTGAAGACCAGGCGCGCTGCTGCGTTCTGGATAAGCTGAAGGGGTCTAATGGCCGATGCTGGCAGGCCAGCCAGGAGAGAGTTGCAATAGTCCAGGCGGGACAGCACAATTGCTTGGACCAGGAGCTGGGTTGAGTGGGTGGTGAGGAAGGGACGGATTCTCCTGATGTTGTACAGGAAGAACCTGCACGCCCGGATTACCACTGCGATGTTCTCGGAGAGGGATAGCCTGTTGTCCATCACCACTCCGAGGTTCCTGGCACAGGGCGTTGGGGTCAGTGGAGTGTCCCTTAGGGAAATGGAGAGATTGAGAGGGGGAGAGGTTAGAGCAGGAATGTAGATGAGCTCAGTCTTGCCTGGATTGAGCTTGAGATAGTGGTTGTCCATCCAGTTCTGGATGTCTCTCAGGCAAGCGGTGATGCGGGCTGACACCTGAGTGTCAGAGGGTGAGAAGGAGAGAAAGAGTTGAGTATCGTCAGCATAGCACTGGTAAGAAAGACCATGAGCAGTGATAACAGGGCCAAGGGATTTGGTGTAGGTGGAGAAAAGGAGGGGACCAAGGACTGAGCCCTGGGGGACTCCTGTGGTAAGGGGACGGGGTGCCGATACTTTACCAGCCCAGGCAACCTGGGAGGAGCGCTCCGAGAGGTAGGACTCAATCCAGGCCAGGGCCGAGCCGCCGATCCCCACTGCAGACAGGGACGACAGGAGGATGGAATGATCTACGGTGTCGAAGGCGGCAGAGAGGTCTAGGAGTATTAGCACAGAGGAGAGGGAGGCTGCCCGAGCTGCGTGAAGCATCTCGCTGACGGAGAGGAGTGCGGTCTCCGTTGAGTGGCCAGGTCTGAAGCCGGACTGGTGGGGGTCTAGTAGGTTGTTCTGGGTAAGGAAAGAAGACAGTTGGTTAGAAACAGCACGTTCAATAGTTTTGGAAAGAAAAGGAAGAAGAGATGATACCGGTCTGTAGTTTTGGATGTTGGGTCCAGCATGGGTTTTTTCAGGATCGGGGTGATGTGGGCTCTCTTGAAGGATGAGGGGCAGCAGCCAGAGGTCAGGGAGGAGTTCACCAGGGAGGTCAGAAACGGGAGGATATCTGGGGTGATTGCCTGGAGGAGAGATGAAGGGATAGGGTCGAGGGCACAGGTAGTGGGGCGATGGGAGAGTAGGAGATGGGATACATCGGTATCAGAAAGGGGAGAAAAGGTGGAGAAACAGGGGGGGACACAGAAGGGGTAGAGAGAGGAGGAGAGTGGAAAACAGTGTCCGTGAGGGGAGGGGGAGTGGGGAAACAGGGGGGGGGGGGCATAGAGAGAGGGGCTGAAGGAGCTGCGGATGTCTGTGATCTTCTCATCTTAGAAATCTGTGAAGTCGTCTGCTGTGGACGAGGATTGAGGAGCAGGAGGGGGTTTGCTGAGGAGGGAGGAGAAGATGGAGAACAATTGACGGGGGTTAGAACTGTATTTGTGAATTTTAGTATGATAGTAAGTTACCTTGGTACCTCTCTACCTGCTGTAGAGAACGCCGCTAGGAGAGACTGGTAGGAGGAGAGGTCTGATGCGTCTCTGGATTTCCTCCACAACCTCTCTGCTGCGCGAAGACTGGCCCCGGAGGTGCGCAGGGCATCGGACATCCACGGGCAGGGAGGAGATGGGCGTGTGGGCCTAGAGACAAGAGGGCAGAGAGAGTTAAGTGATGTGGAGAGAGCTGTGAGCAGGGTGTCGGATGTAGAGTCGATGGGGAGTTGAGAGAAGGGTTTGAGAGGGGGGAGGGAAGCAGTGACACAGAGAGCAAGAGAGGAGGGTGAGAGGGAGCAGAGGTTACGGCGGACAGAGACAGTGGGGGTGGGGTGAGGGGGGGATGGTGTGGAACAAAAGGAAGAGAGAAAGAAATGAAGTGGTGATCAGAGGTATGCAGAGGGGTAACAGTGAGATCAGAGCAGGGGCTGTTCCTCTGGGAGACCAGGTCTAAGAGGTTGCCAACCTTGTGGGTTGGGGGGGGGGGGGGGGTTGGAGGGTGAGGTCAAAGGAGCGGAGAAGTGGTAGGAAGGCTGCAGACTGGGAGGCATCTAGATGGATGTTGAAGTCTCCCAGGAGGATCAGCGGGGTGCCATCTTCTGGGAAGGAGCTGAGCAGGGTGTCAAGCTCATCGAGGAAGCACCCCAGGGGACCTGGAGGGCGATAAACAACTCTAATGTGCAGGTTAATAGGGTGGTTGATTAACACAGAGTGGTATTCAAAACTAGTAATAGATAGATCAAAGAGGGGGAGAACAGAGAATGACTATGAGGGGGAGAGTAGCAAACCAGTACCACCTCTGCGACCAGACGGGGGGTGTGAGAGAAGGAGAAGGAGGAGGAGAGGGCAACGGGAGTTGCCGTGTTGTCCGGTGTGATCCAGGTTTCGGTGAGGGCGAGAAACTGGAGGGACAGGAAGGAGGCATAGCCAGAGATGAAGTCTGCTTTCCGTGTGGCAGACTGGCAGTTCCAGAGCCCCCCTGCTACGGTGAAGTTCTCGCAGGGAGTCAGCGACGGGTAGCGGAGGGCTGGGCTCGAACCCACAATCCACTGTGTGAGAGACTGCAGTTCTAACCACTAAGCCACAGTAGCTTCTTGGAAAGCATGAAGCCATTAGCTATATTAACATTAAAAAACATTAGTATGAAGCGTTTTTATTGGACGATAAGCTTGATGAGCAGGTATACGGACCATACCCTCAAATAATAATGCTCCCCATTGGATAACATCGCGACGGAGGCAGGCAGTTTGACAGGAAAATGGGAAGAAGAAGAAGAAGCGGAAGAGGAAGGAGCAAAAACGGCAAAATAACCGAAGTTTGGGGCTTTTTCTGAATGCTGTGTGGTTACATGAGGTCAGAACATACAGAAGTTAATGTTTTTAAGGGCTGAGAGTCTATGGTCATTGTGGTTACTTCTGTAGGAAACCCTGAAAAGTGCCAAACTGTCGGTGCTGTATAGGTATGGGGCATGCCCCACCAAGCCGTAACTTGGCGGATGGCATACCTGCCATCCCAATATGGAAGTAAACACAAAATCCAACGTGCGGGATGGCTGTGCCATGTAAACATGTTTTCTGCTAAAAACTAGGAGCAACTTGTGGATTTGTGGCAGACGCACAGAGTGTCTGTACAATGTCAACTCTGCAAGTTGCCACAACAAAACTGCCAAAGTTTCAAGCTGTACGGGTTCCATGTTTGTTTTCGTTTCAAAATATCGGGGAAAAAATACATTCTCGCAAGAGCATGTGTAGGCTACCACGAAAAATCAGTTTGTGTGTGAGAACAGGGCTGCGGTCCAATCCGTCCAATCCCCAGGGAACAAATATTTGTGATTGTGTTCTAATTAGTTTAATTTGGGTCTTGTGGACATACAATATGCATATACTTGTTTTGGAAATAATTACTTTCTGAATTCTAGAGATACTGGGTACTTTTACCCTCGTTTTTGGATCGAAGTTGGGCGGTACGATATTTGGGAATGGTGACGTCACCAATCCCAAACCAATCACAAAGCTGATGTCGCTTTCCCTCCCACCGCATTTGTAAAAACTAATGCGTTCCTGCATTAACTGCATAGACCGTATAAAAATATGGACAAAGTCACTGTGACGTCACCCATTGCCTACCCACGCGTAAAAACCGAATTGAGTCTCCGGATGCATTTTTCGCCGCCAGTTTGTACAAACTGCGTCTGCTCCGTGGAGCCGAAGAGGACTCAATGTGTCCCTCTGATTGGTCCTGAACAAATGTTAATACCCTGTCCAAACGACACAATATTTTAAAAAATCAGCACATGCAGACGCATTAGATGAAGGAAAGGCACCTATTGCAATTACATTTTTTTGTGGGAAAAATTTACTGACTGAGTATTTTGACCACATTGCTGCCATTGACTTACATGGTGAAAGACCTATACTGGAGCCAATCGCAGTGGCGCTAGTGAGCAACAGCACAATTGCCGCTCCCAGCCCAACCAGGAAGTGAGCTTCAAAACGAAAGCCCAGTCTTGGCCCCTTGATTAATGCCTTATTCGAACACGGCTAGTGTGTTAGCTAGCCCTGTGGATTTAGCTACTACTTTCAGTAACATTACACGTATCTTGGCTAATGTTGGTTGTGTAGCACTAATGTTAGCTAATAATGTCACATATGCCTTCTCATTGCTGTGCTCGCTGGTGCTGGGTACAGCGCAGTTGATTCGAGAGCGGGTACAATCCTTCTGTGTGAGGTGTGAGCTCGCAGACCTCACAGTTCCCAGCATGCACCGCACCTCACAGTTCACTGGCAGCTCACAGCTTGCAGTGGCAGGTCGCTGTGGCAGCTTGCAGTTCGCTGGCAGCTCCTACCTCACAACTCGCTGGCGGCTCCAACCTCACAGTGTTTGTATCTTTTTAGGTAGGCTACTTTTAGTAGGCTACCTTTCGTTCTGAGAGTGTTGAAAGATGCAAAGGTTAAAGCTGAAGTAGGCACGTTTTATTGATATTTATTTTTTTAATGTTACAATTTATTTTATCTTTATATTTTTTCTCAAGAGACCATTCTAAAACGTGCATTTCGCATATTGACTCGTCCTCTTGATGTTTAAAAGAACGAGATATTTATGTAAAAAAAGTGTTTACGTTGTAGTATCAGTATTTTTTTAATTGCAAAGACGATTACATTGAATACAAAAATGGCATTTACATTCGCTCAATGTGCAAGGGTATGACAACAAAGGATAGTCTACAGTAATATAAATTAATAATATAAACTAAAATACAGCAATAAGGATAATTCAACCAACAGTATTTATGTAGCCGGGTGATAAATAAAATATATTCCCCACAGGAAAAGCTACAATGGAACAATCTTTTTTGTTCAGAAAAGGGGTTAAAACTAATCTACCTGACTAAAATTTATGTTCATTTATCCACGTGTTTATTTTGAAAGCTGTGTACCAAGTAATGCAGGAAATGTAATGGAGGAAGTAATGTATCTGTAAGCATACCTTGGCAAATTTAATTTTGTTTTATAAACTGAAGCTATACTTAATAGCCAATTTTGATAGTCTACAAATGATCTGCGCTAAAGAATCAGTGCAGCGTTACACAAATACAAAAATAAATAAGTGTGTCCTGTGTGGTACATAATTCCACAGGATATATATATAATATGTGGTAAGTTGTTCAATAAATATTTTCTGATACACATTAACTGGTGCGAAGTGTGTTATTGTAGACTACTAATTTAATTGATAAATTGCATACATTTTATTGGAACTGAATGTTACCGAATGGTGTGAAGTGTAGCCTATAGCTAGCCTACTGTAAAAATCAACAGTCCTCTTTTGTTGTGTCTACTTGTTTATTCCCTTCAGCTTAATGTATCATGATAATCTTTGGATATCAAACTCAACATTTTTCTAAATTTTCAGGAATTGTCAGAGTCAATGTTCATTGAATTTGTAGGACTAAAAGTTATTTGGTAGCCTAAATTAGCACCACCCACCTTCCCAGAGTTCTGCGCGGCGCAGCAAGAGTAAGATTGAAATTGCGATATAAATGTTGAATTACAACTTGATTCTTTTCGACTGAATGTATCATGATAATTTTTGGATATAAACTCAACATTTTTCAATATTTTCGAGAATTGTCAGAGTTGAGTCAATGTTCATTCAATTTGTAGGCCTAAGTTATGTGGTAAATTAGTGCCGCTCACCTTCCCAGAGTTCTGTGCGGTGCAGCAATAGTAGGCTAAGATTGAAATTCCGAAATAAATGTTGGAATTACACGTGGGGCTACTAACAGTTTAAGTGTTACAGTAGGCTAGTACATTTTGTTTATAAATAGCCATCATGTAGATAGTTATTGAACTAAGTGTGAATTAGCACCATGGAGGATTTTGTGTGGAAATGACCCCCCTTACATAGTTGCATTGAGCTATAGTTCTCTCGCTGAAGACAAAGCATGGTTTTTTTTAAAGACAAAATATTTCAGCGAATGACACAGGTGCGTTCCATTACTCGAAAAATGTGTCCTCTTTTCTTCCACTCCAAAAGTGGAGGAACATTAAAAGAAGCATAGCATTTGCACAATAGTTTTGCCAAACATTAACTTAGCCATTGGTACCAAGCTGGAATTGAACCACAGACCACATACATAGAAAGCCAAGCTTGTATCCACTAGGCCAAAGCAGGTTAACAGAAAAGTGGAGGCCAAATAAGACTTTTGTGTTGCAGTATCAGATTGTTTTGGCTTACTGACTTCATAATTCAAACAGTTAACTGGTAATATTGTGAAATTTCTTAGCCTTTGCAATAAAAATAACTTGTTTTATGTTGAAAGAACTTTCTTAGCATGACGTGCAAATTGTGTGCCTCAAAAAAAATGTTGGGAACAGGTGGGGATCAAACCACCAACCTACTACACGGCAGTCCAATGCCTTAACCACTAAGCTACAGGAACTTTCACAGCTGGTATGGTAGGTAAACGGCCTGTTAAGCATAGTGTACTTGGCGGATGGCATACCTGCCATCCCAACATTTGTATTTCTATAGCGCCACCACACGGATTGATTGGGTTAAAACTGCAGGGCTCAGGTCTTGATCTAACTCTCAATCTACCCACCAAGTTTCAGAACTTTATATCAAACGGTTTTAGAAGTACTAGCATTTATGTGATAAGCCACGCCCAATGCAAAATTCATTGCTGCTCATTCGGAATTATTAGCATTTTTTTCTTTTTTTCTGATTTTTTCCCGTTTTTCTTCCAATTTGGTAGCCAATTGAACCCCTATTCTAATTCAATTCCCCACGTCCTTATTCAGGACGCGGCGACTCAAAGCCTGACCGTGATTCCAACTCGCCCAGGGCCGCTATATGCGCAGCGATTCTCTCCGAGCCCCTCCCCCCACCCGGGAGCGGCTGCCAATTGCCGCTCCCACTAGGGCACCGGCCATGCTCGGATCTGGCAGGACCGGGGCGCAAACCCCGATCCTCGGAGCACAACTGCACTGACTGAAAGTTGGCACTTTTACCGCTGTACCACCGCAAGGGAATTATTAGCATTTTTGTGAAAATTCATTGTCTCGTCATTCGGCCATTTTTTTTTTATTTCTAAATTCTGTAAATAAATTTTATGAAGCATGGTCTTATGTTTACCAGGTTTTTACCATGTAAATTGGCCAAATTTTGTAGGAGGAGTAGCATTTTAAGTGTTTTACAAAAAATGCTAATTAGCAGAAAATCCAATATGTCTGACTTCATGGATCCTTGAGGCAAATTTGTTCATAATGAGCAGAGGGACCTGAAAATATTTTTAAAAACCTGTTTGAGGGACTCAACCCGCGTCCCTACATACATGCATTACTTTACTAAGGCCTATGTCAAAAATTGGCCGAATGAGAAGCCAATGAATTTTGCATTGGGTGTGGCTTATCACATAAATGCTAGTACTTCTTAAACCGTTTGATATAAAGTTCTGAAACTTGGTGGGTTGATGGGGAGTTAGATTAAGACTTGCGCCCTGCAGTTTTAACCCAATCAATCCACGTTGTGGCGCTATAGAAATACAGGTATGCCTTCCGCCAAGTACACTATCTATGCTTAACAGGCCGTCTACCTACCGTACCAACTATGAAGGTTCCTGTAGCTTAGTGGTTGGACTGCTGTGTAGTAGGTTGGTGGTTCCATCCCCACCTGTTCCCAACATTTTGTTTGAGGCACACAATGTGCACGTCATGCAAATAATGTTCTTTTAACATAAAACAAGTTATTTTTATTGCAAAGGCTAAGAAATTTCACAATATTACCTGTTAACTGTTTGAATTATTAAGTCAGTATGCCAACACAATCTGATACCGCAACATAAAAGTCTTATTTGGCCTGCACATTTCCGTTAACCTGCTTTGGCCTAGTGGACACAATCTTGGCTTTCCATGTGTGTGGTTCGATTCCAGCTTCGTACTAATGGCTAAGTTAATGTTTGGCAAAACTATTGCTATGCTTCTTTTAATGTTGTTTTCACATTAAGAAACACCTTTTTATTGCAAAGGTTAAGATATGTAACAATATTAACTGTTAACTGTTTCACTTGTACTTAAAAGACGTAATATTCAAGCCCTTACTGGATCGGGTTAAGATCCCATCAACAATAGCAAAAGCCCTGATTAGAAACAAATATTTGTATTTTGGGTCAACCCTGTCTAGAGTTGTCTACCATTTTGCAGTCTCTGTGTTTGACAAATGCTGCTCATGCCGCTCGGTCCCCGAGAATCTATATATTTATATATATTTTTTTTTTCATTCAAACTTTGGTGGATGCTTAATAACACACTCAAGTTTGATATCATCCATACATTTTAACAATTTTAGGCTTTGTTCCATCGGGCTTTAAATGTTATGCCCTCCTGCACTTCCCCTCACCACTTCCACTTGGGAGGATGTGACGTAGCACCAAAACAACACGAGTAGACACTCGAAGCGACGGGGAGGAGCGAGGGAGGGAGCGGATTATTTTTGAATTATCTGCAGCTGGTTAAGATATAAATCACTGCATTACTCAACAACAATGGAGTGGAGTGTGTGTCGTTTGTGGGTTTAAAGTCGTGTTTGTGTGGTGCAGTGGTGTAAAGTGGTATTTGGTGGTGCAATGGTGTCAAGTTTGTCTGTGGGTGGGATTCTTGCAGTGGCTGGAGACGAGGCCAAACAGGCAGGTGTGTCCAGTGTGTAAAGCCGGGATCAGCAGAGACAAAGTCATCCCTCTCTATGGCAGGGGCAGCACTGGCCAGCAGGACCCACGGTGAGTGTGCGTGTGCGTGTGCGTGTGCGTGTGTGTATGTGTGTCAGTCAGTCTCCTAATATCTGTTGTCTTTGGGCTGCAGGGAGAGGACACCCCCTCGACCCCAGGGCCAGAGACCAGAGCCGGAGAACAGAGGCGTGAGTACAGCAGCTGTCACATAATTGCATGACCACCTCATGTGACCCCATGACCTTGCTTAAGATTCGGCTCAGTCCAGTTTTGGGTACGGTTAACAGGCCAGGGGTAAAAGACTGAAGGACAGTGTTTTCTTTGCCTGTTAATCTGAGCCTGAACTGTATGAGCCTGGTGTCAGAGGCGCAGTGTTGGAAGCATAGGAGCATGCAATGTTGCCGTTGGTGTTGCACTTGTGTATCTGATGAAAGTGTTACATGAGGCCATCCACAGAATAATTAATTAAGAGATGAGCAGCTCCCTCTGGACCTCGTTAGACACAGTCTCTGTGAGCCTGAGCCACAGCCCACTGTAACTGACACTTTGTGTCTTTGATTGCATCACATGTGCTTCTTGCCATCTCTTTTTTCTTTCGCTCTGTCCCTCTGTCTCTAAATCCTGACCGTTTTTCTGTCTGCATGCTTCTCTGCGGTAAATGTTATGGGCTATGTTGTGTGTTTGTGTGCTCAGTCTGTGGGATTATCACAGCAGAGCACAGTTTGACTGTATCCAAGTGCAGTTTGAATACAGTTTGATTGCAGTTTGGATGAAGCTTGTTTACCCAGGTGTTTCCATTTCTTGTGCATTTTAGGGGTTCCAGGGTTTGGGGTTTGGCGATGGAGGGTTCCAGATGTCGTTTGGAATCGGAGCTTTTCCGTTTGGAATTTTTGCCACAGCGTTTAACATCAATGATGGGAGACCAGCACCAGGTACACAAATTATGGGTTGGACTAGGACATGTGGTTGGCAACCACAGTGAGCCCAGTCTGCAGCTGCATCCCTGCAGTGGTGCAGGTAGCTGGCCAATACAAATTGAGTGCAAATATACTGGGAAATCATCCCTCACACTGCTTTGCAACTAAAATGAAAGGAGTGGTCAGCTTTGAAAAAGCAGGAATAACAGGAGTAATGTCTCCGAATATCCAGTACTGAGAGTAAAGTATGAGTAACATACAAAAACCTAATTCCAAAAAAGTTGGGACAGTGTATAAAATGTAAATATAAACAGAAAGCATTGATTTGCAAATCCTTTTTGACCTATATTCAATTGAAAACAGTACAAAGACAAGATTTGAATGTTTTAATTAATCAACTTTATTGTTTTTTGTAAATATACGCTCATTCTAAATTTGATGCCTGCAACACTTTCCAAAAAAGTTGGGACAGGGGCATGTTTACCACTAAAATATACCCTATTAATATTGACTAAAATATGGCGTTACAACACATTTCCTTTTAACAAAACTCAGTAATTTTTTGGTGAAATAAGCAGGGATGTCCCTGAAAAAGACGTAATTTAGATGGCAGCATACGTTACTTCAAAATGCATATGTACCCTAGCGTTAATGGTGCCTTCACAGATGTGCAAGTTACCCATGCCATGGGCACTAACACACCCCCATACCATGACAGATGCTGTATTTTGAACCTTGCGTCGGGATGGTCCTTTTCCTCTTTGGCCTGGAGAACACAACATCCATTATTTCCAAAAACAATTTCAAAGGTGGACTCGTCAGGCCACAGCACACGTTTCCACTTTGCGTCAGTTCATCTCAGAAGAGCTGGAGCCCAGAGAAGTCGGCGGCATTTCTGGATGTTGTTATATATGGCTTACGCTTTGCGTAGTAGTCTTAACTAGGGTTGTTCGACGTCAACAAATTTCACATCGCCACATCGGCCAATCAAACATCGCCGATGTCCGATGTCATCGGCTGCTTGCGAGGGGGTGCATTTTTTTTATTGGGCTATTGCAATATAATTCGTTCTGCAAAGCATCGCAAATTATTTGTAGCCTGTATAATTTAGTAATTTAGCATTGGCTATGCAAATATTTTTATGAACTTTATAAATAAACTGTCATGTCCTTCTGAATTAAAACACAACTGTATTGTGATTTTACGATTAGAATGGTTGATTAAGCTACACCACCTATCTTTAATCGGTAAAAAAAATAACTGCATCTCTCCACGATGAAGGCAATATGTAGCTCAGAAAAAATGACCCGAGACCATTTGCCTACTTTTTAGGCATGAAATATGTAAGGTAAATGATGCAAAATCGTAGTAGCCTAAATTACTTCTGTAAAAAAAAAAATATATATATTTCTCAAGTCATAGCTTATGAGAATGAGGGGGGGAAAAAGCTTTTGAACCAAAGGCAGCTTGAGTGTTAATGTTTGAGCTCATGCAGTTGAAAACACGTGCCGCGATTGTAGTCAACTATATTTACTTATTTACTGGAGGCATTCAACTGTATGAATATAGGATAACACGTGACGTATTGCATAGGCAACATACGGCAAAATTAAATATTGTTTTGAAAGGACCGGAGTTAAAGGGATAGTTCGGAATTTTGGACATACTGTCTCAATTACGACTTACCCATGATGTAGTTGATTGATGGAAACCATTTTCAGCTAATTCCATGCTGTCCTTCTTTTGGACATACACACGTTGTTAATGCTAGCACAACTCTATGGTAACCGGTAGCATCCACTACCAAACGCCCTTAAACACTCCACAGTGCACCCAAAGCAAATAAAATACGGCGACAGTCTATCGGGTTATTTTGAGTGTTTATACCATCATTTATGAAGTCAAACTATCGTTGAATCCTTTACTTTGTGCTGACCTATATTCTCTGTGGACGTACGGCGGCGGAGCGATACTTTACGTTACCTACGAATGTAGTGCCGGCACTGGTCGACTACAACAACAAAGAAGAGCAACAAGTTACAATGGCCATGTTCGCTCCACCGCCGTACTTCCACAGAGAATATAGGTCAGCATGTGATATGAGAAACAAAAACGTCAGAAATATTATACTTACACGCTTAACTATAATGTTTTTTGATTGTGGCTGAATTCTTTATGGGCATCCTCTGGTAAAAAGTAAACCAGGTGCCTATGCTAGACATAGCCTAGAAACGGCATGATACTCATTTCACAAGATGGAAAACATCAACAAGCTGCCCCAGGCACCGCGCGCAACGGATTATTATGGTTCTATTTCCAAAGTAGTAGGCTAGACTACAGACAAACTGAACACAATTTAGCCCTATATTTTTAATGTTTGTGGTCATAAGCTGAAAAATGTGGAAAGTTGTTTAAGGGAGTCTGCACTAGGGCTGTCATACGATGGTTCAATATTCGAATGCTATTCAAATTGTAAAAAAATAAAAATGCAGCGTCTCTTTATTGCAGATAAAAGTGTCTGTCTTCCTTTCAACTTGGGTTGTGTTAAACCAAAAATAAATCTCTGATTTTAGCGTCTCCTGTTGAAAATGGAAGACTCTGCATACAGGTCATTTCTATGCTTGTACGGGACGGACACGGCACTTTCATTAATAGCAGATTGAAAATCAAATGTAGGCATATTCGTCGAGCTGAAAAGAGGCAATAATTCAACAGCAGCAGCATGGCAGAGAGTTCGGAAACCAGCTCGGCCGCGGCGAGAGTGATTAGCACTCCAAGCAATCTAAAAAGCCCTGTTTGGAAGTACTTCGGTTTTTGGTCAGTGAACGGCAAAATTGTGGAACCTCGAGACAAAGTTGTATGCAAGCTATGTAAGCTACAGATGGCCTACGTTAAACGTTAAAACTATGCTGATCACAGTTCCCTCTCCAAAAGGTCAAAGATGGTACTTTTCTGTTTTTAATAGCACTTTATTGTAAATGATCCCTTAGGATCAAAATTCTTTTTAGTAACATTTCTCGAAATTGTGTGCCTTAATTTTATTCAAACAAAAGCATTATAAAAGTGTGTATGTAGATTTTAAAAGCCATCTCGAATGTTAACGGGGTTTTTTTTCAAACTTGACTGCATTCATGTTTATGTTCAAATAAAATGTACTGATACTAGTTATGTGTCTCGTTGTATTGGTTTGCCCTCTTGTGGACCTAACGTGCAATAACACAGCCTAAAAGTTGGACAAATTGTAACATTTTTAAATTGTAATAGATATTCGAATATATTCAAACTTATGTGTTTTTTCAGAAGGAATATTCAAATGTGATTTTTGGCCAATGTTAACAGCCCTAGTCTCTGCACATGCTGTGGGAAAAAAAAACAAAAAAAAAATAATTTTGGCGATGTAGGCCTAATGTAAAAGTCACATCATCATTGGCACAGCACATCGTCGATGTCCGATGTCATTGGCCATCGGCACAACCCTAGTCTTAACTTGCATTTGTAGATGCGGCGACAAACTGTGTTTACTGACAACGGTTTTCTGAAGTATTCCTGAGCCCATGTGGTTATATTCATAACAGAAGCATGTTGGTTTTTAATGCAGTGCCGTCTGAGGGATCGAAGGTCACAGGCATTCAATATTGATTTTCGGCCTTGCTCTTTACGCACAGAGATTTCTCCAGATTCTCTGAAGCTTTTAACAATATTAAGGACTGTAGATGGTGAAATCCCTAAAATCCTTGTAATCGTGCATTGAGAAAAGTTGTTCTTAAACTGTTGGACTATTCAGTCATGCAGTTTTTCGCAAAGTGGCCAACCTCGACCCATCCTTGCTTGTAAACGCCCGAGCCTTCGTGGATGCTTCTTTAATACCCAGTCATGATGGCATCACCTGTTACCTATTCACCTGTTTACCTGTGGAATGTTCCAAACAGGTGTTTTTTTTTTGCCCCTGTCCCAACTTTTTTGGAACGTGTTACAGGCATCAAATTCAGAATTATGTAAATTGTATTTACATGAAGTTGATAAGGCAAGGTGTAGCATGTCAGTAAAATGTGAGAGCACCATGTAAGTAATGTGCATGTAGCATGGTTAATATATGTGGTGTGTTCCTCTGCAGCTGTCCCTGGGACACCCCAGCACGTAGACGAGCAATTCCTGTCCCGCCTCTTCCTGTTTGTGGCACTGGTCATCATGTTCTGGTTGCTCATTGCCTAGATGACCGACAGAACCGGGAGACATGGACACAGTCACAACAGGAGTATCTTTACTTTTCCCAGAAAGTGGAATTGGGAAGATCATCATTTACAGAGATGGGAGTGTTTCTTGTTTCTGACCCTTTCTTTTTTTGTTTTGTCGACTGATGCATGAAGTGATGACACATGACTGACTAAACCGTGATTAAAAATGGCAACTACTGAGGGTACAGAAAAGGCCATTTGGAGAAGTGTAATGTGAGATACTGAATCACTTCACATGCTGAGTCAAAGCCCTGTTGCCTTCTTCCTGTTGGTGGTGTTTTTATTGGAAAGTGAAGCAAATTTGTGAAGTTAAATGTTATTTTTGATTCTGTAATTATGGCTCCTTATCAAACGCATTTGCTATCCCTTAAGAGATGATGTCACATGGGGCCTCTAAGCCAGTTTGAGGCCAGCATATTGTGTGTTGAGGAATGCCGCTGATCCCTCTTCTTTTTAGTCAGAGCAGACCAGGCTCACATACTTTCAGCTTGCAGACCCCTGTAATATTTTTTCAGATTACTGAAATGAACTGTCTCATTTCACCAGTATTCATAATAAAACCTTTTCTATGATTTTTGTTTTATTTTGACAAATTTTAAGTATCATTTAGTTGAAAATATTCTGGGATCTATGACTATTTTAAAATTTTACTGCTATCTAAAGACTTGTTAAATTTCAGATGTTTTTGTCCCATGTCTGGTGGAGTAACCACTCCTGTTTTTAAAGTTGGTTTGGGCCTAATTTAATGACTAATCTCCAGGCAGCATAAAGCTTGTTTTTTCATGTTTGAAGGGGAACTCTGGTAACAGAAATTTTGGGACTCTCCCACCAGCACCTACTTTGTTCATTAGCTCACTGGTCACTGGGCCGGATATGATAACACCGCTCTGATAAAACATTTCATTAAGATGGCAGGTTTTATGATTTTTGAACAGGGTCCAGATGACATGCTTTGAGAATTTGGCTATGTGTGTTAATGCTTAACGTGAATCATTACTTTATTGTTTTTATTACCTTTATTGTCTCATTTACAATGAAATGATTATATATCAAGCATCTTAAGAGCGTTTAGTTCTGGTTTTTGGAGATAATTCTTTTCAGTAAAAGCTGCAATGCAGCAGGAAGATACAATACAGCCTGTTTATTCCCAGCAATGCTTAATAATTTAATTATTTTTGTGATCAGAAACAGTATTTCCTCCACTAATACCTATGCAATGTCTCTTTTTCCCTATCTCTAAACTTGATTGTTCATTGGATCATTGATAGTACTATGCTACAAAATTTATCTTTTACTTTTAAAATGCTTATTTCAGTGAAAGTGCAATGATTGTAATCGGTGCAAATGAGGAGTACACGGTAAGAAAGAATAAGCCGGGGGGGGGGGGGGGGGGGGGGATTCCGTCACCTTAGGGGCCATTTAATAAAACCTTTTAATGTCTACACTGTATTCCTGTGGTTTTGGGACTCTCTCAGATGTGGGCTGTTAGCTTGGGTGTTCTCTCCCTGTCCAAGCTACCACATAGACACCGGCACAACGCATACATGCATTTGTAATATGTTACATATCGATGTGTTTTAGACCAGTGGTTCTCTAAATCAATCCTGGGGCCCCCAGTGTATGCTGCGTTTCATTCCAACCACAATTGCAATCCCAGAAGTTTAACCAGCTGTTAATTTCTTAACCCTCCTATTATGTTGGCATTTCATGACACCTTGTATGTTTGGGGTCAAATTGACCCCAACAGTTTAAACCGACAAAATTATTGTAATAGAAAAATTCATTCATTTCTATTGTACGCTTTGGATAAAAGCGTCTGCCAAATGATTGTAATGTAATGTAATGTAATTTAGACATTTTGTGTGTCGCCGCCTTAATTTCTCCCAATTTACTAGCCGTTTATCCCCAAATATTAAAAATCTGTGATAAACTGCTCATTTTAGAGCTGGAGGTAAATTAAAGTTTGTGAAGTTTAAAACCTGTATGGGAAAATACACTGAATCACCACAAAATATCAGGAGATAAAAATAAAAAAAGTTATATTTTCTTAAGTTTTATACAGCTACAAAGCCTGGGGTCAAAATGTGTGTTTGTGTTTATTTAAGGTTTGTCTATTTAATCATCCCACCAAATTAGGAAAAGTCATACAAGATGAAAAAAATAAGGTTAACTGGTTTTTAAGAGACAGCAAACACTGAATGGGGTCAAATTGACCCCAAACATAAGAGGGTTAATTACTTCATGTTGAAGGACTTTTTACCCTCAAGCCACGTTGTTACAAATAGCTATGCATGCCATGAATAATAAAAGTCCAATATTCACATTGTGCTATATTGCAAAAAATTACAAAAAGAGGTAAAATAAATGTTTTAACTGATCAAATTAAAGACTGAAGTGAATCATAGGCTCCTAATTGGTTAACCCCTTTGCACAGACCCCCTAGTCCAGGGGTTCTCAATCCTGGTCCTGGGGGACCCCTGTGTATGCTGGTTTTCGTTGCAACCGCAGTTGCAATCCCAGAATTTTAACAAGCTGTTAATTTTTCTTAATTAGGTGCTTTTCATGTTTGGAGGAATTATTCGCCCACTTAAGACACATTATGTCAGAAATAGCTATGCATGCCATGTAGAACAAACTCCCCATGTTCACATTGTGCTTATTGTGCTATATTGCAACAATTACATAAGAAAAGGTTACAAAATAATGTATTTTCACTCAAATGAAAGAGTGAAGTGAATCAATAGGCTCCTAATTAGGTTGTTGAACACATGTGTTTAACTCAATTTTTTCTTTAAGCTTAAGACAATGCAGGTTTGGCTCGTTATCATTTGCTTTGTGTTTGAATTCTTCATTATCTACGAAATGGTTAATTTTAGTGGCTTTCACCAATTAGGAGCCTATTGATTCAAGTCAGTCTTTAAATGGATCTGTTAAATAATTTTCTTATCTTTTTTAAATAATATAGCACAATGTGAACATGGGGTGTTTATTCTACATGGCATCCATAGCTATTTCTGTTATAATGTGGCTTAAGAGGGTGAATAATTCCTCCAAACATGACAAGCACCTAATTAAGAAAAATTAACAGCTTGTTAAAATTCTGGGATTGCAACTGCGGTTGCAACGAAAGCCAGCATACACAGGGGTCCCCCAGGACCAGGATTGAGAACCCCTGCCCTAGTGGCCATGCTGCCAGCGGCAAGATTTTTCTCAACTCAGATATTCATTTCTCCTGCAACCAAACTAAGAGTGGAAACAACAAACTCTTGTGTTTTAGCTTTATTAGTACACGGTTTGTGCCGGCTGAATACAGAGTTTCTAAGTATCAATATTGTCCCGTAGCAAGTCCATTTAACATGCAACCCCCCACCCAGTTTCGCCTGCTACTATACCTACCCATGCATGACACAGTGGACAATATGAGTTCATAAATATATGCCAGAAAATCGTATGCCAAAAAAGCTGTGAAAAGCCCTGCTCACTCAAATGCAAAATAAACGTGAAATTCTTGTGTAATTATACCACGTCATTCTACTATCAATATCTGCTACTAAATATAAAATAAATATCCAATCCTACCATTGGTTTTACGCATAGAGGCGTCCCTTTCAATGGTCATTTATTGTCTGGGACAATCCGTTTGAGAAATATACAATAGCTATATAACGCTATTACACTATCTGAAACATCAACGCGTAACCCCCCCCACGCTCTGTAAACCTGTCTCATTTATTACAGTTCATTCTGTTTTAATTGCTGGCTCGTTTATCCAACATAGTACATTATAACCTTAGCAACAGTGTTTGCAATATATTACTGGATGCTTTGAACAATAAATTACAGCCAGGCGTAACAGAATTTCTAGTTTTATTAGTTTAGTTTTACGTAAACAACTTAGAATGTACATTTTCTCGCCAAGGTGTAATAGTTGTTTCCTGTTATTTTTGCAAGTTTTTACTCCTTTATTAACTCGTCAGCATGGCGAGAGAAAATCCTCGCCTGCTTACATGGATTTTGGGAGTGGGTCAGAAGATAGTTACCATAGTTACCGAGATAAGTTAAGATACCAAAGCATTGATTCTGTCTGAGAATATGCCTGAGGGATATGCATTCTCCTCAATATGTAATTATGACTGCTTGTGATATTTAAAATGTGCGTTTGTTTTTCCACCAGTGTTGTGCCATATGTTCGATATTATTTTCGCATTTTGAGTGCATTTCACATACTGTAGTGTAAGCGTTCATAGGTGGCTCAGTCATGCTTTATATTTGGTTTGACTTTAAACTAGAACATTTGCCAGCATTTTCCTGATGGTGGAATATTATTTTATTGTAATCCTATTGTACATAATATCCACAATGCCGTATTAGTATGTCCCTGGGCAATACTTGTCACTTAGGGCACGGAAAAATACTCATTCCAATTTACTGTGCATATATGCTAGATGAATGTAAGATTTTCCTTGGAAAATTTGAATATGTATGTATGAATATGTATATGCTTTATAATGGACAAAAAAATATTTTATTCATTTTATGACGGGCCTTGGATAGGTTTTTGGATATATATCTATCCCCCTATACTGATGAAAATATTCCCACTTGAAAATAATGAAAAATAAAGTTTTATGAGCCAAAACAGTTGATCTGTAGTTAAATAACCTCCCAAACTTCTCGCATGTCAACCCCCTGCTGAGGTCACTCCACTGGCTGCCGGTCACGGCCAGGATCAGGTTCAAAGTTCTGACTCTGGCCCAATAGGACAGGCCCCTCCTACCTGCAGGACTTAATCCAGCACTACACTCCAGCTCGACCGCTTCGCTCTGCTGCAGCAGGGTGACTCGCACTTCCTTCCCTCCGTGTCAACGGCTCTCGCTCGTCCCGACCGCGGAACTTTTCCACCCTCGCTCCCCAGTGGTGGAACGAACTCTCCATTCCTCTATGTTCAGCCCAAACACTGCCTGCTTTCTGTCGTGGCCTGAAGACTCCACCTTAACTGACATGCCAATCTAGGACCATTTTCATAGTACTTGTTCCCTGTGTGCTTGTTTCCTGTAACTCTTGTTTGATATTATAGTTTAGAAGATACGCAGCTAACAAAATGATGTCCTGAGGACGTCCTCTAAATGGACTACAAAGTTATTAGGACGTTGGAAATTAACGTTCTCCGGACATTATTTTGTAGGGGTCCTTTGATGTCCTGGGGACATTTTTCTTAATGTATTAAGAACGTCCTGAAAACGTCGTTTTGACATTAAGAAAAACGTCCCCGGGACAACAATGGAACAACAATGGAACCCTACAAAATAACGCCTGGAGAACATTCATTTTCAACGTCCTGATAACGTTGTGTTCCATTTAGAGGACATCCACGACGTCATTTTATGGTCCTATGTATTAAAAACGTCCCGAAAACGTTGTTTTGACGTTAAGAAAAACGTCCCCGGGAGAACAATGGAACCCTACAAAATAACGCCTGGAGAACGTTCATTTTCAACGTCCTAATAACGTCCTCTAAATGGACCACAACATTATTAGGATGATGAAAATGAACGTTCGGCAGATGTTATTTTGTAGAGGTCCTTTGATGTCCTGGGGACGTTTTTCTTAATGTCAAAACATTTTCAGGACATTCTTAATACAGTCATAGAACTAATGTTAGGAGAACCGATCGGAACCACGCGCAAACACCAAGATGTAGTAACAATTATACTTTAATCAGAGTCGATGGAAACAGATCAAAGTCCAGGAAACAGTGCAATGCAGGGCAAGCAGAAGCGTAGTCAAATCCAGGCAGGGGTCAAAGTCCAAGCAACCAGGGCAATGCGGAGAAGGCAGGGCAAAGTCCCAGAACAGGTAGAGGTCTGAACCGGGAAATAAATCAGAGGGGGCTGGAGAACAGGAGGGTGAAGGGCTGGAGCGGGGGTTGGTAGGCGGGCAGGAGGACTGGAGCAGGGCTGGACGGAGACAGGTAAGGCAGGCAGGAGAACAGGAGCAGGACTGGACAAAACAGGACTGGAGACAGGAACTCGGAACAGGTAAGGAGCAGGCAGGAATAAACGCTGGAAAGTAATGACGCAAGCACGAATGCAGGGCACAAGAGGATCTGGCACAGAACAGAGAAACAGGTTAGCTTAAATGCAAGACTGATGATGAGACAATGAGGAACAGGTGAGACGATAACACGAGGAAACGCATATGAGGTGCGGGAGGCGGAGACACGCAATCTGGGAAAGGGAAAACATGAAACGACATACAAACACAGAAAACACATAGAAACGGAGAAACCAGGTAATGAATTATGACACAGAGGCACTCTAAATTCTCTAAATTCACCACAACGCTATTACAACGTAGAAAATTAAAGTTCTCCAGGTGTTATTTTGTCTGGGTCCTTTGATGTTGTGGGGACGTTTTTCTTAATGTCAAAACAATGTTTTCAGGACGTACATAATACAGTCATAGGACCATAAAATTACTTTCTGTGGACATCCTCAAAATTCACCACAATGTTATTACGACGTTGAAAATTTACGTTCTCCAGGCGTTATTTTGTAGGGTTCCATTGTTCTCCCGGGGACGTTTTTCTTAACATCAAAACGATGTTTTCAGGACATTCTTAATACAGTCATACAACTTCATAATAACTTTGTGGTCCATTTAGAGGATGTGCACAGGACGTCATTTTATGGTCCTATGACTGTATTAAGACGTCGTTTTAAAGGGTAAGTTCGCTATTTTGGACCTTGGACCCTATTTCCAGTATTGAGTTCGGTACAGATTTCCTGTAGGCTCTCACTGGGCTACAATGGAAGTGAACGGGGCAATCAGAAATGTTATGGAAAAACAACGATAAATGTGCTTTTATAGCTCAGTGTGTATTCTTACAGTCTCAGTATGCTCTCCTGTGAAATGTAGGCTATCGCAAACGCAAACCGAACGTTGAAACAACAGTTCCATTTGAAACAGAACTATTTCTCCGACCGCACTACCTCGCAGTCTAGCTACGTTGTAGAGAGGCCGCTTGAAAAGCAGTTGATCACAAATCCTGACCTCCCGTTGGAGTTTACGAGCTAGTAGCCTACAGCAGAAATATTTGTAACGCAGTTTTTGTAATCATCATTTGTAATAATTAATCACAGCAATGGTGCGCGAATGTGCAGTCCCCGGTTGTGGGAATAAAATGTCTGGACGCTCAAATACCAGTTTTCACAGGCTTCCGTTCTCTGACCCAGAAAGATTGAGACTTTGGCTGGTTGTCTTACGGATCGACATAAACACTCCAGTCAATCAACTCCGTTTGGCAGACTCGCGAGTTTGTGGAGCGCATTTCGACGCTACTGATTTCTGTAACCGCAAATCAGAAGCAAAACACTGGTTTCTAAAGAACACAGCTGTTCCTCGTGTCGGACCTGCAGCACTATCAAGCACCGGAGCGGAGGTAAGTTATATTTAGCTATAACGTTACTAACATTTTTATTTTTTTTGAGCGCGTCCTCTGACCCAGCACTCAATACCAACTAACAAAATCCGAGCTTGACATAAGTTGTTTTCTTGTAACAAAACTGTCGGAAACGTTCATCAACTATAACTTTTTACAATTCTATAATGTTTTATTTACAAATGCTTGACGCATGGTGTCCTGTCCAAAGTTCTCATCTATCACATATCTGTTGGCAGTCATAGTGTAATGGTAATCAATGGAGATGATCCAGTGTCATCCACGGATACATCCAGGTTTTCAATGGCATTCGGTAGCAACAGATCCCACTCCCTACAACACAAACTTTCCTCCTCTCTGGGCATCTGCTTGCACCTCTTGCAAGAACACCAAAAGTCCCCCGAAATTCTTGGTCTAGCCTCGGCAGCGACTTCGGATAACATTACCTGCGCAACTTCAGCCTCTCTCTCTTCTCTTGCTCTCTTATCATCCATCTCTTGTAGTTCCGTGTCCGTGTATTCTGGCTCAAATCTGTAGCCAGTAACGTCAAAGTCAAAATCGAATTCTTCGTCTTCGTAATCATTATAGTCATCCATCATCCAAGTTTTTTTGTGGAAATTGTAGCCTACGTTGCTGCAGGTAAACAAACGCAGACTGCTCAGCTAGATAGTTTCGTAAACGGCCGGCACACCTTCCCACTCCCCTACCCCCGACACATAGTACTCCGCGGGAGCAGCGAAAACAAGCAACAGAGAAATGCTTACTTCCAAGCCATGCCAAGCACGTAAAAATGTTCGGATTGAGATACATTTCACAGGAGAGCATACTGAGACCGGTAACAATACACCCTGAGCTTCCCGTCTCATTTATTGTACATGAAAGCACATTTATCGAACATTTCTGATTGCCCCGTTCACTTCCATTGTAGCCCAGTGAGAGCCTACAGGAAATCTGTACCGAACTCAATACTGGACCGATCAGCGAAAAAATGGACTTCATGGGTCAGGTTCATGGAAGACGGACCGCAAATAGGGTCCAAGGTCCAAAATAGCGAACTTACCCTTTAACGTTAAGAAAAACATCCCCTCGTCTTTTCATAAATGTGCACAACGAAAGTAATAATAATATAATAATACATTTTATTTATATAGCGCCTTTCCGAACCCAAGGTCGCTTACAGAATTTGTGAGGGGGGAACAGAAACACAAAAGACAACAAGACAAAGGAGAGATGGTAACAAATGAGATGAAGGTGGAGTAACTGGCTGGTGGAACACACAAAATAAACAAAAAAACAACTGGGACAGTAAATAAACATGTACAAAATTCACAGAAAATAACATGGTGGACGGGGTGAGAGGAGAAGAGAGAGAAGAAGAGGGGAGGCTGAGCAGATGGTTAGGGTGGGAGGAGAAACGGAGGAGGGTCATTTAGGGGTAGGGGAGGTTGTAGGCTTGGGAGAAAAGAAATGTTTTCAGCCGGGATTTGAAAGTGGGGAGTGTGGGTGAGTCTCTGACGGTTTGTGGGAGTGAGTTCCAGAGTCGGGGTGCAGTCCTGGAAAAGGCTCGATCGCCAAAGGTTTTGAGTTTGGAAAGTGGTATGAAGAGGGTGGTGGTGGCGGAAGAGCGGAGGGTTCGGGTGGGGCGGAGGGGCAGGAGGAGGTCAGTCAGGTAGGGGGGGGCCAGGCTGTGGAGGGCTTTAAAGGTGAGGAGGAGAACTTTAAAGTTAATGCGCTCTTTGATGGGGAGCCAGTGAAGAGATTGGAGTACAGGGGTGATGTGTTCACGGGACCGGGTGTGAGTGAGTAGACGGGCAGCGGAGTTCTGGACCATTTGGAGTCTATGGAGGGAGTGGGAGGTGATACCAGTAAGAAGGGAGTTGCAATAATCGAGGCGGGAGGAGATAAAGGCGTGAATGAGGTTTTCAGCAGCAGAGGGGGAGAGGCAGTGTCTGATTTTGGCAATATTGCGGAGGTGGAAGTATGAGGTCTTGATGACAGAGCTGACATGGGGGACAAAGGAGAGGGTGGGGTCAAGGATGAAACCAAGGTTGCGTGCCAGGGGGGAGGGAGTGATGGTTGAGTCATCGATGGTGAGTGAGATGGGGCCGGTCTTTGAAAGTGTGGATTTGGTGCCAATGAGTAGGAGTTCAGTTTTGTCACTGTTGAGTTTGAGGAAATTATGGGTCAGCCAGGTTTTAATTGTGGAGATGCAGGTATTAATGTGGGTGAGGGGTGGGTTCTGAATGGATTTTGTGCTAATGTAAATCTGAGTGTCGTCGGCGTAGCAGTGGAAGTCCATGTTAAATTTGCGGATGATGTGACCAAGGGGAAATATGTAACAGATGAAGAGCAGGGGCCCGAGGACCGAGCCCTGGGGGACCCCCTGCGTGACAGGGGAAAGGGAGGAGGTGTGACCGGAGAGAGAGATGAATTGTTGTCTGCCAGAGAGGTATGAGGTGAACCAGTCAAGTGCGGTGCCCTCAACACCCAGCTGCCCCAGCCTTTGAAGGAGGATGGAGTGGTCCACAGTGTCAAAAGCGGCACTAAGGTCCAGGAGCAGCAGGATGTTAAGGGCACCTGAATCAGCAGAGGTGAGGAGATCATTGGTGACTTTGACAAGAGCGGTTTCAGTGCTATGGAGGGGGCGGAAACCAGACTGAAGGGGTTCATAGAGATTGTAGGACTGAAGATGGGAGTGAAGTTGGGCGGCGACAATTCGTTCTAGGGTTTTGGACAGGAATGGTAGGTTGGAGATGGGGCGGTAGTTGGTGAGGATGGTTGGGTCGAGGGAGGGCTTTTTAAGGATGGGAGTGACAGCGGCCAGTTTATAGGCCGAGGGAACATGACCAAGTGCTAGGGACTGATTAAAAAGGGTGGTGAGGTGGGGGATGAGGACGGGGAGGCAGGTCTTAGTTAGGGTAGTGGGGAGAGGGTCGAGGGAGCAGGTGGTGGTCTTGGAGACGGTGATGATGTCAGAGATGAGGGAGGAATCAACAGGGGAAAAGGCAGTGAGGGGGGGGGGTAGGTGGGCGATCAGGGAGGGGGAGGGTGAAAGTCGGGGGGGGGGAGGTAAAGGAGTTAGTGATGGAGGCAGTCAGGGAGGTATTTATTTGGGAGATTTTATTATTGAAGGAGTGAAGAAAGGAGTTGCAGAGGTCAGTGGAGGGGGGTGGGTTATTGTCGGGGGGCTGGAGTAGTGTCTTAACAGTGGAAAAGAGGATCCGGGGGTTGCGATTTGTGCTGTTGATGAGAGTGGAGTAGTGAGCAGATTTGGCAGCAAGGAGAGCATCGCGGTAGGAGGAGATGTGCTGTTTGTAAGCTTCAGCGTGGACGGTAAGGTGGGTTTTTTTATAGAGTCGCTCCAGCTGCCGACCGGTTTGCTTCATAGTGCGAAGTTCGGAAGTGTACCAGGGGGAGGAGATGGTGAAAGAAACAGTGATGGTTTTCCAGGGGGCCATGGAGTTGAGGGAATCAGAGAGGATGGAGTCAAGTAAGATGGCATAGTCGTCAGGTGAGGAGGGGGGGGGCCGAGTCAGGGGGGAGGGCAGAGGAAATGAGCTGGGAAAGAGTTAGTGGGTTAACAAACTTAATATTACGGAAGGAGATTGAACGTTTTGTGGAGTGATGGGGTGAGGGGAGAGGGGCAGAGAAAAGGATACAATGGTGGTCAGAGAGTGGGAAGGGGAGAGGGCGGAGGTTAGATAGGGGAAGGGAGGAGGAGCAAACAAGGTCAAGGGTATGGCCTTTGGCATGGGTGGGGAAGTTGATGTGCTGGGTGAGGTGAAAACAGTCAAGGAGGGAGAGAAAGTCAGGAGTGAGGGGAGAGTTTGGAAGGTCAACGTGGATGTTGAAGTCGCCAGTGAGCAGGAGGCGGTTAGAGAGAGAAGAGGCGATGGTGAGGAGTTCAGAGAGTTCAGAGAGAAAAGAGGGGTGTGTCTTCGGGGGGCGGTAAAGTAGTATTGCAGTGATGGAGTTGGGGAGGGAGAGAGCAAGATATTCAAAGGTTGACATGGGTGGGAGGTTGAGGTCCAGTTCAGTAACAGATAGGGATTGTTTATGGAGAACAGCAATGCCCCCCCCTCGGCCAGAGGAGCGGGGCTTGGCGATGTAGCTGTAGTTGGTGGGGGTGGCCTGGTTGAGTGCGTAGTAGTCGGAGGGTTGTTGCCAGGTTTCGGTGAGGAGGAGGAAATCAATGTTATTGTCCAGTATTAGTTCAGAAATTACAGGTGATTTGTTGGTGAGAGAACGAGTGTTCAGCAGTGCGAAGGAGATGGATAGAGGGGCTGGGGGGGGGGAACGAAGGTTGCTAAGGTTAGAGGTGCGATGCGTGGTGTTGACGTGGGGGCGGGAATTAGTCCAGAGTGAGGGGATGTTTGTGCCTTTAGGATAGTGTAGAGTCCGGTGTCGGTTGTGGCCAGAGCCTCGGTGGATGTAGCGGCGGCGGCTGAGGATGCCAGCATTACTGGCAGCGGTAGCAGCAGCGGTAGTGAGGCGGTGGTTGTTATTCAGTGCATGAAGGTCGGAAGGGGCATAGGTGTGTCTAGGGGCAAAAATAGGACTTGGGGGGGTAGGTGAAAAAAGTGGTAGTCCAGAGGAAAAAAACAGCAGTAGGAAGAGTGGAAATCCAAGTTGAGACATGAGTGTAGAGGGGAGTAATCCAGGGAATAGATTGGCAGTGAGTAGTAACTGATAGGCTACGAGTTGAGTAGCATTGAGCCAGAGGGGGGGGGGTGATGTTATTGCTGTTGTGCTGGAGTCCCTGAGACCCAACCCGCTGGGCATGGTAGCCCAGCCGTGCCATACCAGCAACCAGGCCAGCAGCTGGAAGAGAAGGAGTGGAGACTCCCCCGGAGGAGGCAGGCCAGTCAGCCAGCACAGCCAGGCCAGGTCGAGCCAGCTGAGTCAGCCAACCCAGCCAAGCCAGCAGAGCTAGCTTAGCTAAGTTAGCTGAGACAGCTACACAACCCAGTTGAGCAGTGAGCAGTGTTATTAGCAAAGATTTTACATATCCGACTAGCCTACCCTTTTTTTTTTAAACTTTATTCAACAAGAGATACATAGTCAAAACACAAGAACACAGCCAGGGGTACATATATTAAACTAAATAAAAGAATAATTTTATAAAAAGATTATAAGCAGCACACAGATTAACAGTTTTAATTGCTTTCTTGTTTTTAGAAAATGATATTGTTTCCATATAAATTTAATTTACCTTTATAAAATTTCTGTTTATGAATATGATAATTTGCCAAAAGTAAAAAAGGGAATACATCTTCAAGGGTATTATTGTAATGCATAAAACCAAAAATAATGTTTTCAAAATCCGCCTACCCTCTTTGTTATTTGTCATGTTCGAGTGACGGACACGGAAGTAGCCGAGAAAAATGATACGTTGGGAACAGGCAAAGATTGTAGATAAGCCAAGATACGCAACTGGCGGCTTTCCCCATTGTATTTTTTGTCCGCATAAGGGGAAGTGATCAGGCATGTGCAGTAGTGTTTTCTGTTTGCTTAGCAACTAAAGTGACATCACGTATGCTTAAAGTGGCAAGTGTCTGCAGACATTCCAGCTCCGAAGCTGGACCTCTTGCTCCGCCTACCCTCTTTGGAACAGGGGATCAGGAAATTCTCCTTGAAGCTCGCAAACTCCAGTGGTCACCGGAGGCACTGCAGCCTCTGATGCCAAAAAGCTAATTTCCCCATTGAAGTCCATTAAAAACTACAAAATTACCCAGGCCAAATTATACTATTTTTGACAGTTCTTTTAAATTCTACATTTCTTCACACCAAACTAATTACTCTCCAGGGACTGGTTTTGTTTCTGAGCCCCACAGAAGAAGTTATAAGATTTTTTTTTATTCCAATTGGGTCCGCATGTTTAGGTACCCAGGCTGTGTCCAAATCAGAGCCCTGTCTTCTGCACCCTGTCTCCTGCATACAGTGCACTGTTTAACAGTCTGCGAAAAATATCCAGCATACTATTTTCCAACCGCACTGTGGAAGTGTCATAAGCAGGTCATAAAACGTCCCACTAGTTTTGCCATGTCCGCGATTTACTGCTAAATTGGGATACTTTCAAAGTGCAGTCACCGCAAAGCACGCACATTTTAAAAAGTAAAAACATGATGAGTTACATTTAAAATACATTGGTTTTGGTTAAAAATAGCCTGTAATTTGGGCTAGTTTTGAGTCGCCATTTGGCTGGAAAGTCTTACAAGATCTGGCAACCCTGCACCCCAATCTTGCGCTGCCATGTCATGTGTTGTTTTTGTTGTATTTGAAGGAAAACGTCAGCGAAGCTGCGCCTCATTTTTTTTACAATGAAGCTTCATGTCATATTTATGTGACCAAAATGTTAGTGTACTTCTTGAAAAGTGTGCTCCCGAATGTACTCAGCTAAACCCCGGAAGTGAGTCATCCGGGTGTTTGAAGTATACTGCAAGTTGAAAAATGTTTGCGTATTCTACGACTTTCTCGCACTATCTACTCAACAAGGCTACTCAACAGTGTGGAAGAGTGCTGATTCGGACATGGCCCCAGTGTGCATGCTCTGGTTCGTCTCTGGCATCTCCATGAATTGGCTTCATGCACCAATGAGCAGCTCTCATAGGAACCCTTGGAACCTGTAAGCGGAAGCTATTTCCAGTTCTTCTTATATCTTGATGGCTACACCTATAAAGACCATAGACATGCATATCAACAACTTGTTGCTGCAAAGACCCTCACCATAACGCAAAGTGGCGTTGGCAAAATTACTGTGCCAGCATTTTATTCACTACACATGCAATATGAAGATACTCAAAAAAGAAAAATGAAAATGTGGATGTAAATACATCCAAGTAAATAAAAAAGAAATACAATTTAAAAGATAATTGGCAGATAACACTGAATGTTCATTAACATAAAAAGAAAACCCCACAACAGAAATGTTGGATAATATATTTATATAGCAATATTTACATTTCTCATTTGAAATCCTCCTCATGATTAGATCATTGTGATTAGGATCATATTTAGCTTTTTGTATAGCATATATGGGAAAATCATGCAGATGCAACATATTAACCTCTTCCTACCAAGGGCAAAATATACCAATTTTTGCCTGTTTTCACTAGTGACTAACAAAGCTGTTTATCTCAAAAACTGTAAAGGTTACAAATATGGTTCATAGCTTTTATTAAAACAGAGAACTGCACTATTATGATTAAGTCGTCATAATTCATATATATACACTTCTTGCTACTTAACTACAACAATTTATGTACAGAAAAAACAAAAAAACGGGTACCTACATTCAGATTTCAGATTTGGAGGAAATAACTCCTCTTTGACATTCCTCAATATGCTGCCTATCTCTGCTAAAAATATGGTGTCAATATCTCAAACCATTCAAATTCTACAGAGCCTTTTTTCTGGTGAACCATTTTGGTTACCAAAGTTGGCACAAATTGTGCCAAATTGTGCAAAATGGCAAGGTTGCAGAAAAGTCTCAGTATGATTTATTTTTTAAGTTTTACAATAAAATCTGATAATTGGCAATAAAAGTTCATTTTTAGATGTGTTTTTGTGTTTAGGTGTGTTTCATATTACACAACTAACTAGCCTACCCGTGGTCCCCAAAAAGCTCTCCAAACCCATGTAGCAGCACAGTGAATCTTTTATTCTACCAGAGCCGCATTAGCCAGAAATGAGTCCAGGTATAAAAAATCAAATGTCCTACCTAGATAAAATAAACCCCTGCATAATAATCAACAACAACAAACTCACCCTCATGTTATCTCTCCCTCATGTTACGTCATGCATAAATTGCTCATTCGTTTACCTGCACAGCCTGCTGTACTGCATACAGAACAAATAGAACGCTAGCTGCTATGTGTAATTTCGCTGGCTAGCTTGCCATTGTGACAATATAGTAATGTTAGCTATATTCATTTAATTCAGCGGGATTCGTTTTATACATAACTGAATTCGCACTGGTATACCGGCAAAATAATCTGTTACCTTATATCACTCTGCGTCACTGAGACCGCAAAACCATATTTGGGCTAGGACCTGCTGCACTGAGAAACTCCTGAATGACCTAGACATAACTAACTAAAAACTGTATGAAAGAGACTGTAAAGTAAAAAGATAAACAGCGCAGTTACCTTATGAATTGTGCTTTGCTAAACGGAATGTAGCGAGCTACGCTACAAGGTAAAAACACTGCGCCATCTTGGTTCGATAATTACACTTGGTTGCCTCCTCCTCTTACGCAGGGCTGTATTTACTTGACTTACGAGGGCTTTGTTTTGAATGAGGGCTTGTCTGAAAGATAAGAGTCTTGGCTATTGGCTGGAATATTTGACAGACAGTTTTAAAACCCAATGGAAAGCAAATAATACTCGGAGTGGAGGCGGGTTGATGTGAGTTTTTCCCACTTCAGATAGGCTTATTGTGCTATCAGTCAAAGAAATATACCCAATTGACGACGGCTTTGCATAAATCTCTGCAACCAAGTTCAAAACCACTCTGGCTAAAATATACTATGCCACGGGATTGGTACTCCAGAAACTGGCTGAGTTGCACAACGTCAAACTGAACACAGCCAAACTACTCGTAATGAAGTGCAGAAAAGCACAAGTCGGTTTAAAATTGGAATAAAAATCATGTACAGCCGTATAAAGTTTTAAAGTATTTTTTCTTGAAGCCTAAAGGTATAATGATTTTTCAAACCAAAGTTTTGTGAAATACAATTAAGCAGAACAGTTTACCAGCACATTGTTTATGGTGTGACATCAAGCTGCAATACATGTTTGAGAATTAGGTCAGAGTTTCCAACGTTATTTACAAAGTTTTATCTCGACGTTTTGGGCTTAAAAACCACTTTCCCAGAAGGAATGGATATATCTTAAGGATATTTAATCAAAATATTGAGGTGAGCAGTTTATTATATATTATTAAATTAATTAAATGTACTGTATAATTTAATAATTTCCGTCATGCCCGCATTACAGCTAGGGGGCGTTTGGCAGCAAGAGGTTAATCAATCTGAAGATCTGGTTATTCTGGCTTACTGTGAAATTTCTATCTATTTTATATTCTATTTTCTTTTCTCCATCTGTAATTATGTATGGTGCTTAATGTGATCCATCCATATCTACTGCATATCTGGCAGCAGAGTGATGGTTTGAGGCTCGTTTAATACCTCAGATCCTTGATGATTTACAGCCATTTAGCCAACCATGGGTTCCATACTATTCCCATGTAATTTACAGCTTAATCTAGTCCCACCCCCCAATACCCATAGAGATCCATTCAAATGCAGAGAGGTTATAGTATCGCTTGAAAGAGTACCTGAAAATAAGATATCAAGAGTCTTTTGATATCCTTTATACCGAGTTGTTCAATGTTCTGTGCTGCCCTACAAAGGCAAATAGCAATAATAATGGTACTGGAGTTTTGTAGGGCAGTAGAACTATAGTGATATATAGCACATACAAATGTAGAGGTGTACAGATATAGTGGTATACATGTAGAAGGGTACTACGTGCTGTAGAGTGCTACTCAGCCCTACAAAGGTTTGCCTTTGGGCTGTGATTCCAAAACTCGGTCCTGGGGGAACCCTGTGTATGTTGGTTTTTTTCCCAAGCACAATTGCAATCCCAGTATTTTAGTAAATAATCCCACTGCACTAATGAAGAAAAATGTATATCTTATTCAAATTGTGGTTGGAACGAAAACCAGGATAGACAGGGGTCCTCCAGGACCGAGTTTGGGAACCACTACCTTGGGGCAGTGTGAAGGTGTCCTACATTATTCCATGACCAAAGGGCCAAATAAAATGTTTTCCAATGTTCTCCCAAGGTCCTGTTTAAACCATAACCAAAGCAGGACCAAGGGAGAATGTTTTTTTCAGTGCTGTGTGATGGTCCTGTTTGTATTCCGTGACCAAGGCAGGACCAAAAGAGAATGTTTATCAAAGTACTGTGATGGTCATATTGTAACCTTCTTCTGTGACTAAGGTAGGACCAAAAGAGAACGTTATTCAAAGTACAGTGATGGTCATGTTTGTAAGGTTATTCCTTGACCATGTTAGGACCGAAAGAGAACATTTTTCAAAGTACTGTGACGGTCATATTTGTAAAGTTATTCCATGACCAAGTTAGGACCAAAAGAGTACATTTTTCAAAGTACTGTGAGGGTCATATTGTAACCTTCTTCTGTGACCAAGGTAGGACCAAAAGAGAACGTTTTTCAAAGTACTGTGATGGTCATGTTTGTAAAGTTATTCCGTGACCAAGTTAGGACCAAAAGAGTACATTTTTCAAAGTACTGTGAGGGTCATATTGTAACATTCTTCTGTGGCCATGGTAGGACCTTGTACCTTTTTCATAAAAAGTCTGTAGATAGGAATTACCCGCACTCCTTTGGCCCCAAGTGTGGTCCTCCACTGGGTGACGGGCTCCAGTGGGTGAGTGGAGAAAGAATAAATAGGTAGAAAAATTGTGATGAAGTGAGTGTGAAATAAGCAGGAGTGTAAAAAAATATTAAAATAAATGTGAAATAAGAGAGTAAAAGAGAGAAGCGCTGAAAAGGTCTGCTCAGATATATTAAAATATATATCAAATTATTCATTTCGGGAGAGCAGGTCGATAACACTGTGGGGGAGCAATAGGGCTCCAAGTTAGCTAGCCAAAATCTCAGAAACAATGAGAATAACTGGGTTGTGGGCCGCGTAGAGGTTGTGTGTAAAGGGACGCCTTTCCCTTCAAATAGTCCGCCACAAACAGTAATAGGGTGAAGCAGTCGAAAGATACTGCCACAGCTATATTACGTGAGGATAGGGACAGTTAGGGAAGCAGTGTTGTGAGAAATTAAAATAAAAAGAGGAGAGCAACGTTGTCTGTGTAAATAATTTTTGTCAATAATACTATAATTTGTTATAATTTATTTTGTTAATAGTACTATACGTATATATATATATATATATATATATATATATATATATATATATATATATATATATAAATGAATCAAATTAGAACAAATACCGCCTCCAAGAAGTGTACCTCAAGGTTTGATAGTTCTTTGGGTTGTGCTATTATTGTATTTTACAATAGGTTTGGGTTGGTTAGCCTTTACCATAGATCCATTGCACGGGTTGTACAATCAAACTGAACATAATCAGTTAGACAATACTGTAACAGGAGAACAATAGAAAAAAGATAAGGTGCGCTCACATTATATGGGGATTTGTTGTATTTTGGATGCAGTACATAATGCTGAAGGAAATTATGTAAATAACAGGGTTTTACTTAGATAGATAGTACTCCACTAGAAAAGTGGAAATATTATGTGTCTGTTATGTTATTGTGGGAAAAGATTCAGTGGGAAAAGAATTAACATGAGAACAGTTATAAGGAGTGAAATCTCTGTGGTGCCATTCAGGGATTGACAAATTCCTACCCAAGGCCATAGAAACAGGAGAAACATTTGAAATAGGCTTAGACGGGTGGGCAGACAGAGCTGTTTGGCTGGTGTGTACCCCATTGAGGGAATTGAGAACTGAAGAGGTAGAGGGGAAGTCAGTTCAGGGGCATTCAAGGGGAGGAGCTACGCAAGTCACAGTCATTAAGTGGGAACTAATAGGGTTAAAGATAAAGGCGTGGCTACCAAGGACAGAGTGGTCCCCTGAATTATAAAAAAAAAAAATTTTAAATTAAAAAAGAAACATGGAGGCAAGGTTATTATACTTTTAAGTTTTTCATTTAGTTTTTATTTTTATTAGTTTTTTAATTTCACTTTCACTTACTAATTTAGAGGGAGATAAATTAAATATTGGTTTTGAATGTTTCAAATTACTCTATATGCAATCCACATTACAGATCACAGATCAGGAAGTGGATCAGAAACTAAAACTAAAAAGAATTCATGGTAATTTTTATTTTATTTCAGTTCGTTTTGCAACACTACATTACAGGTTTAGTTTCATTTTAGTTTTTAAAGTAACTTTAGTTTTTATTTTTATTTCAGTTAACTAAAATTTTTTATTTATTTTATTTTCAGTTTTAGTTTCAGTTTCAGTTAACTAGAATAACCTTGCATCGGCAGAAAGAAAAGTAAGGATATGAAAACCCGGAAGGGTGAGCCTTTAAACCCAAGACAGCTTTCTCCTGCATGAGTAAGTTATTTCAAACAGACTATGGGCGGCAGTGTAGCATAATGGTTAAGGAACTGGACTTGTAACCAAAAGGACCCTTGAGCAAGGTACTTAACCTGAATTGCTTCAGTATATATCCAGCTGTATGAATGGATAAATGTAATAATAAGTTGTGTAAGTCGTAATGCATACCATTCCAAGTCGTCAACTGCCATTCCCAGAGATGAATCAAGCTCCTCTGATAGTGAAGGCTCAGATGACAGTACAACAAGGAAGAAGAAAGTGACAAAGGAAATGCTGAAGTAAACCCAAAGGAAGGTGAAAAAAGCAGAACAAGCATTCCTGCGTGAAGGAGGGTACTCGCAGCAACGAGTTCAAGAATTAAGGCAGGTCTACGATATCAGTAGTGATAACCAGAACAGTGCCAGCAAAATCCTCAGGAGGAGCAGCAGAAAAAGAAGAACACCTGATCGATACACCCCAAGGGAAGAAAGAAAGGAAGAGGATGAAGAAGAAACCTTCCTGGCCCCATTGCAAGTTATACCCCAACCAGGGAGACAACAGCCACTCACTAAGTACACCTCATGGTTGTCAATGGACCTGGAGAACATAGTTTAGGGATTTACCAAGAATGACAGAGGGAGCAGGGCCATGGATAGCAAAGGTAGAGATGAGGATGACTCACCTGCCCCTGTGCATGTGAGATGTTAAGCAGCTACTAGCAATATGTGTGGGACACCAGGTCACAGATATAATAGACCTGGCAGGCCTGAAAGGAGTTATGGACACCCACAAGACGGAGAATCATTCAACAGACACAGACCAGGTGGGTGGGCCGCTTTGAGGGAGTTGTTTCCACATAAAGCAAACCTTGCAGAAATAATGAGTGCAGAACTAAAAGAAGAAGAGGACATCCATGATTTCATCAACAGAATGCAAGAGGCATGGAACACAAATATGGGAGAGCCATTTAATGCATCGCCAGGAACGTTGACAATGTTCTATCACATGTTATGTAAAGCATTGCCCGACCAAGTGAAAAAGGCCCTAAACAAGGTTGTGGGGCTTCCCCAGCAGAATTGGGATAAACAAAGAGCCCATCTTGTCCACCATGTGAGGCTGTACAGGGAAAATGTGAAGATAAAAATAAATCTCTAAAGAAGAAGCTGTTACTTCTCCAGATAGCCGAAAAGGAGAAAGAAGAACAGGGAACTCAAGCAGCAGTGATAACCCAGCAGATACAGGCACCCCCACCTTCACTCCAAGTCCAAGGAGGACAGGGCCCATCCATTGAATGGGCAGGACCAAATTCCCAAGGGCCAGTGTCCCCATGGACAAACCAGGGCCAGTGGCAGCAGAAAGGAGACTGCTGGAAATGCGGGAGGATGGGACACTGGGCCAGAGACTGTTGGACAGGTCAGAGGAGAGGCAGAGGAAGGGGGGATTCCAATCAAGAGGCCACATGAACCAAGTAGCAAACCCTGGGGGGTGGCCCCAGATAATGCTGTCACATCAAGGCCCTGAGAACCAGATAGCAATGACCCCACAGCAAAACACGTATGAGCAGCAGCAGGAGGGATGGCAGCCACAACAACAATGGGGGATGAGTCCCCACCAGAATCAATAGGGATGCCCTGAGAATCCCACACCCCTAGGAACAGAGGGAGAGTGTGAGGCAAGGGAAATGCTATCTATAACATCCAGCGGTGCCACAAATGAACCACAAATAGATATTCTCATAAGACGGAAAACATGCAACTTTTTAATAGATACTGGAGCAACCCACTCCTGTATTGGTCTGGATGGAGCACACTTGCCACTTACAACACATCATATTAAAGCAAAAGGATTTCCTTATTTTCAGGGATAACACAAACTGTTCCATTTACCGAAGAGAAAAAACTGATAGTGAGGGAGCAACAAATTGCGGCAAGACTCCTATATACCCCTAATGTACTTGTAAACTTGCTAGGAAGGGATCTGCTGTGCAAATTGAATGCCACCATTTCATGCATGCAGCAAGGGCTGATTTGCACTTTTCCTGGATCAGTAATCTACTGGGGACAGTTACCACAAGAAATGAATTTGAATGAATATTGGAAGCTACGGACAAGAACATGCCCGGGACTCAAATAATCAGTAAGACAGAAATGAGAGATCAGCCCCACATGACCTTATTCTTTGACCCGACGGGAGAAGATGAAGAGTACGCACAGAACTTCAAGGAGATAGACGGAAAACAGGGAGTGATACATGCAAGAGGCATCTACATAGGAAAAGAAGGGGTCGGGGCTATGATAGCTCTGGGGGAGAAGAACTTACCAACAGAGCAATGGTACATGATGGGGGACACAGCAATTCCCCATGTAATGTTGGGTGTCAACCCAGGATTTGAAGCAAAAGACATTGGACCGATGGTAAAAAGAATTATGCAGCAGCAGTACCTCCCTACTAACATACCCGGATTGTTGAATGGTGTCTGCCCCACAGATTGGTTCTTATCATTGGACCTAAAGACTCCAGTATGCATGGAGAAACACACACTGGAAGTGGAAGCAATAATGACACTCACAGAAGAACAAGAAGAGTACCTACAAGATGTCCTAAAAGAACTCTGGGCAGAAGGGGGGCACGACATCAGCCTCATGCGGTCAGCTGGACAGGTGAAGATACAACTGAAACCAGGCATGATGGGACCCCGAGTCCGCCAATACCCCCTGAACAAGGATGCAGAGGAACAAATTAGCACCACTATACAAGACCTTGTGAAAGCTGGGGTGATATAACCTACAACCAGCCCATGCAACACACTAATCTTACCAGTTAAGAAAACGGTAGGAAAATGGAGGATGGTACAAGACCTCAGACCACTCACTGACCAAGTAATTGCAGACTACCCAATTGTACCCGATCCCTCAACCATATTAACTAACATCCCAAGTGATAAAACCCACTACAGTTATAGACCTATGTTCAGTGTTTTTCTCAATTCCAGTGCACCCCGAGTCCCAGTATTTGTTTGCATTCACATACAGAAGGCAACAGTACACTTATCAAAGACTGCCTCAGGGATATGTAGAATTCCCTAGCCTGTTCAATCGAATGGTCAGAAATGACCTAGCAGACTTTGCGCCAGACTATGCAGCCCAAGTATGAATGCATGCAAAGAGGACAGTAAGAGGCTGTTACAAGAACTGGCACTAAAAGGCCACAAAGTATCCAAGTCAAAGTTAGTTTGCCAAGAACAAGTGCAGTACCTGGGACATACTCTTAATAAAGGGAGCAAACGTATTTCTGCAGAACGAATTGAAGCAATCACGAAGGTGCCCAGACCGAGAACGGTGAAAGAAATGCAGAGATTCCTAGGAATGACAGGATACTGTAGGCAATGGATTTGTGACTATGCAGAAATGGCACGGCCACTAAGAGATTTGTGCCTAAATAAAGCAGGAAGACACCAAATTAAGTGGTTCCCAGGGACAGAATCAGCTTTCACTGGACTTAAGTAAGCATTACAAACAGCTCCATCTCTGGGACTCCCAGACTACAACAAACAGTTCCACCTGTTCTGTGCAGAAAAATAGGGTTTGCTACAGCAGTACTGACCCAAAAAGAGCAAGAAAGACACAAACCCGTTGCCTATTACAGTACGAGACTAGATGCAGTAGAAAGAGGACTCCACACATGTGAGAAAGGACTGGCAGCAGCCGCCTTTGCAGTAGAGAAGGCAACGCCAATAACGGCAGGGCATGAAGTTACCCTGTATGTGTCACATGCAGTAAAAGCACTACTCAGTAGAGGGAAATCGTCCCTAACTCACCGGAGAGTATCAGGATATGAGATCCTGCTCACACAGCCAGGATTGACCATCGTCAGATGCAAAGCATCTGAACCCAGCAGAATTAATGATGACTCCAGAAGAAGGCCAACCACATGATTGTGAAAGAGTGGTGGAAGCAGAAGCAAGAGCAAGACCTGCACCATGAACCACTGATGGCTCCGGACCACGTGTTCTTTGTGGACGGTTCATCATCCATTGATCCTCGCACAGGAAAAAGGAGAGCTGGATATGCTCTAGTACGACAAGAAGGGCTATGGACATATCAAACGATCGAAGAATCGGCTCTAAGCCCAGGGACAAGCACCTAACATGCAGAACTGGTAGCCCTAGCAAGAGCCTGCAGAAGGGGTGCTGGACAAATTGTTAATATCTACTGTGACTCAGCGTATGCTTGTGGGGTAGTACACAGTTTTGGGGGAATATGGGCAAGACGAGGGTTTCTCACTGCAGGGGGAAACCCTATACAAAAAAACATTTTCGAGTAAAAGGCCATGAAATAACCAGCAAATTGCAATTATAAAGTGTGCAGCACATACAGGCGGAACAGATCCTGTGTCAACAGGAAACGATTATGCAGATAAAGCTGCTAAACTAGCAGCAGAGGAGTTGGAGTACTGGCCTACAGCAGATCAACAGATGCTTCTGAATGTAGAGGAGATGGCATTGCAAGACCTAATAGAGGCACAAGAGGCTTCTACAGTGTCAGAAAAGGTGGAATGGGAAAATAGAGGATGTGGGTTAGATAAGTCTACAGGAATATGGCGGCAATTATGTACAGGGAAAGCAATCGCACCAAGCGCACTAATAGAGGTAATTTGCAGAGCGGCCCATGGTGTAAGCCACTCTGCAAGGGGGGAGATGATGAGAGAAATACAGAAACATTTGTTTAATCCAAAACTAACAGAACATGTTACTAGAATTATATCAAGATGCAAAATTTGTCAGGAAATAAACATAAAGAAAGGGATACCGACGACACCAGGCTCTATGCCACCACCGGTGGATCCATTTACCCAGTTCGTAATGGACTACGTAGATATGATCAATCGTGCTGAAGGCAAAACTGTAGCTAAAGCCTTGGAATTTTCCCCAGATTGGGGGTCTGTCAGACCCTGAGCAGCTATAGCAGACATTTGTAAAATTACAGGTATACAGCAGAAATGTTCATACCCAGGCAGCGGGTATAGTAGAGAGATGCAATGGGACACTAAAAACTAAATTACAGAAAATATGTAGGCAAACAGGGATGAGTTGGGTACAAGGTCTACCATTAGCACTCATGGCCATGAGAAAGAGTCTGAATAGATTTACCCATTTGACACCCCATAAGATGGTAACAGGAAGAGTAATGCCAATCCCCACAATAAGACCGGAAAGTAGGGAAATAGGTCTGGAAGCACTAGAAGAAGAACTCCATAAGTACCTGAAGAGACTAACCCAGGCTGTGAGGTCTGTCTATTCTCAGGCAAAAGAGGCCCAGGGGCCAGCAGTCGAAGACCCAGAGCTATTGGTGAATCCAGGGGAGTGGATCTATGTGAAGAAGTTTAAAAGAAAGTGGAAGCAACCCAGACAAACAGGACCCTATCAGGTAATATTAGCCACTCCAATACCTTAGTCCTTGACATTACGCATAATCTGACTAGCGTAATACATGCCTTAGGGAACATTAAAGAGGCATTCAGACCATCGGCAAGTGCTGGATCCTCCGCAATGGGATGGCTGGGGACTCTGATGCCTGTAGTTATAGTAGTTGGGATAGCCTTCTGTGGATGCAGAGTAATCTTGCCATGTATTAAAGCTATGATGTCTAAGTGGCTGGGAGCAAGAATGGGGGAAGCAGGAATGATGATCCAGAAGGAAGAAGTCGTGGAAACACCGGTAAGATATGAACCGTATGGGAACCATCCATTCGCCAGGTATTCCAGATGGGAGATGGGTCTTACATGAACGAACACGGGGAAAAATGCAACGAGAAAGGAGGGCCGCTGAACTGTCCATATGGAAATCCTTTATGCGAATGGGGAGTGAAGGGAGGAGCAGGATGGAAATGCGTGAGAATGAAATTTGGAGACAAATGGTGTAATCCGATAGAGAAGTATTTCATGTCAGGGCTGTTGGAGGACGTTGGAGAGAAGGAGTGAGAGGAGTATTTCCCGAACACACGATCACACACATCACATATATACTGACTACAGTACAACTCAAAGGGGACATAATAAAGACCGAACTGACTAAAAGCCCTTAGGATAGATAAACCAGACACATAAATAGATTAAGGAAAAGGGCGAAGAAGGTAGGAGAAGCCTGAGTGAAGTGCTAGTAAGCTCTCCTCAGGCTTCTCAGGTCATGGGCTCCTAAGAAGAAGAAGAAGAAGACATTACAAGTATAATCCAATTATTTTTATATAATCTTTGTATAATTATAGCAAATCAAATCAGATAATCACTAAATACTAAGTAGCCTTTTGATTTTTGATATTTATTTTCTGATATATCCTCTGTTAACTAGAGGAAGTATTAACTCGGTTAAAGTACAAACTGCATGAAACTAATCCATCACCAATGTTTATTTTTCATATATAAATTGAAATGTCATAACTCCACCGCGTGAAACATCAACTAGGGAGTGTGAGACCAAATGGTCTCAAAGGGGGAATATGTGGAAGTAAGCTGTTGTGTGAAGCTGTGTAGGCCCAAAGAAAACCAAAATGCAGAAGCCTCTATATAAATAATTAAATAATACTGTCAAAGTTTAGTGAAATGAAAGTCGCGGTGGTACAGCGGTAAAAAGCGGCGACTTTCAGTCGGTACGGTTGTACTCCGAGGATCGGGGTTCGCGCCCCGGTCCTGCTAGATCCGAGCATGGCCGGCGCCCTGTGGAAGCTGCAATTGGCGGCTGCTTCCGGGTGGGGGGAGGGGCTCGGAGAGAATCGCTGCGCGCATAGCAGCCCTGGGCGGGCTGGAATCACGGTCAGGAGCTTGGAGGAGTTGCGCCCTGAAGAGGACGTGGCGCCCTCCCGTCCCATCGCCGGCTGACGGGGTTGTGTAGCGGTGATTCTCTAGCGGTTGCTACACGGGGGGAATTGAAATAGAATAGGGGTTCAATTGGCTACTAAATTGGGAGAAAAATGGGGAAAAATCAGAAACAAATTTAAAAAACTTTTAAAAACGTTTTGTGAAATGTCGGGGGGCCGAGGCCTTGGAGGAGTCCTCCTTGGGATAATGGTTCCCTATCAACTAGGAAGACATCTAGAATCCCCCTTCAAAACAGGAATGTCTCCCTCCTGTTTACCATAGCTAAGCAAGAGTTGTACTCATAACAATAATAAGATAGATCATGCTGACCGAACAGGCGGGAGAATAATAAAAATAAGGGAAATTAAGAGAAATTACATGGTCTGATTAACAGGCACATGAGGATAAGTTACAATTTTATTTGGTAGATCAAGAGTGCCCGCAAGCGCATAAGGTAGGAACTGGATAACATTTTTTTGCCTAATTTGTTATTGGATAAAATAAGATATAATGGGTGTCACCGCACATTATTGGTGTATTAGTTAGGTAGAGGAGGAGTTATGATATTATATAAACTAATGTTTGTTTTTGTTCAGGGAACTCCTAATCCTCTGCATAGGGTAAAGGACCTCCCGTTGGCGTCAATGCTTAAAGAGATACTGCAGAGCCTTTTCTATGGCCTTTTTTACCGCTTCAATTTGAACTGGAACTCGTGAGTAAGTGTGGTCATATGACGATGATGCCACGTAGTCATATTATGAATATTCATACAGTCAAGGAGTGAAAGGGTGTGTCTTGGTGAACTGACTCAGCCCCACTGAACTCAATACGCTCTCTCCTCACTACTAAACAAACAACAAAATGGCGAGCGACAAGAGTGCAGGGAGTTTTGAGGTGGAGGTGTTTGAAAGGATTCCTTTGTAGTGGAAGACTCTCCTCGCGAAGATGTTGCTCAGGCAATACAGCCGTATTCATTCGAGCCACTGGCAGCAGCAGCCACCGCCCCGGCTGTATTGGTTGAGCAACGTCTTCGTGAGGAGAGGATCGGGGATGTAACCAAATGGTAGAGCTAACGTTACCTAGCTAAGTTAGCTTGTTTGTCTGCCTAAAGTAACGTTACTATTAAATACATTCAAATACACAGCAAAACCCAGTCACACAGTAACGTTAGTATATTGAACATGGCTGGTTGTAGTGCCCTCATCCACTTGGTCCGGAGAGAATTGTTATCATTTATTAGCTAACATTATTCATAAATGATAGCTAAGATAACTAGCTAGCTAAGTTACCAGTTCTCTGGACCAAACGGAGCTAAACTCACACACAATAGACTGCCTTGCATTAGCTAACTTATCGGTACATTCCGTCTCTCGGCAGATTATGAAAGCTAACAGAGCAAGTGGCGTTGCACCAAGGAACGATACATCTCTGACTCCTTGGCATAATGCAGGCAAGTTAGCTAAAGATACCAAAGTAAGACATTGCAGATGAATAACTCTCTATGGCTACGTTCACACTGCAGGTAAAAAGTGGGCCAGATGCGATTTTTTCCTCAAATGTGACACAGATCAGATTTTTTATGGAAGTGTGAACAGCGAAAATCACATTGAATCTGACATTTCCAATTCTCATTTGGGCCACTTTTGAATGTGGTATTAGATTCCGATACATAACCGATTGTGTCAAAGTGACCGCAGTCTGAACAGGCAGATCGGAATTAATGTGACTTTCTACGTAATTTTTGATGTAGCTAGCAGGGCATCAGAACGTAGCGCACGGGCTAGTTAACTCACTATTGTACAGGGTAGGTTATCAACAGATTCACATTATATTTGTTGTCATTTTAGAAAAGTGGTAAATATGCAAAGCAGTGGATTTTTTTGGGCAAACGATACACCATAAGTTGGAAATAGGCTACGTTTTTATATCATTCGCGGACAGCTGCGTTAACGGTTTTGTGATTTAAAATAATGCTAGAACTGTCCATATTATTGTCTTGGTTTGTTGCACGGTACTCATTATTCACGGTTTTCTCATGTAGCTGCTTACCGAACGTTAATGGTTGTCGGTCCAATAATGTGTCAATAGTTTAATCTAAGGGTGCGCAGTGATGTTAGGCTATAGCCTAGGTAACGTTACACATGAAGTTGAACAGATGTGTGATAGCTTTTTTATATTGTGTATTTTAACACGGCTGGAACGCTGTATTGACCAATCTGCGTCCCGGGACTATCCGTTTTATAAATGTTATATCGACTGGTCACTAGCCAAACGGCAGAGTGCTCCATTTTCTTAACTTGCCCGTCCTCAGAATCACTAATTTCACTGAAACCGCCCATGTCACGGTCCCCCCATTCCTGTCTCCGATTTCGCATTCAGAAGTCCCTCTGCACAGAAGTAGCAGCCATGGCAGCACAAAAAGCTAGTAAAAACCTTGGCTTTTTTCCCCGTCTCCTCACCCTTATCATTAGCTCCACTGCACATCAACTTTAAAATTAACGCAGAAGCTGTGACTTTTATAACTTCCTTTTTGTTGTTGTTTATTTCTGCAGGCTGTGTAACAGGCGCTATGTCTTTTGTTTTTGTTAATTTGCACGGGTCATTTGAGGAGAGCAATCTGTTCACACTGGAATTAGATATGGGCCACATTAAAAAATTAATGTGAACAGCCAAACAAAAAAAATCGTATCTGGGCAATAAATCGGAATTGAGCACTAAGGCGCAGTGTGAACGTAGCCTTAGTAGCTCGATATAAGTCGTAATATTAACGTTAGCAGTAATACAAAGCAATTCGCAATTGAACTTGAACTAGCTAGTTAGCAGTACAAGGGTCTTAGTCTCAAAGGAAAAAAAAAAAAGTTGCTCTCTGCTTTTATACCACGTGCCCAGCCGAGACCACCCCTAGGACCACCTCAACTCCACCCATTTTTATGTTAAGGATCTTGTGACATCACAAATCCCCGGTAACCAGCGTATTGGTGAGCCTACACAAAAACTAAGATAAAACTATTTTGACTAAACATGAGATTTTCGGACATAAACAGTTGTGTATGATCATAATCTAACCCAAAACATCGGTTTTCAACTGGAAAAGTTGGTTTTTTACTGCAGTATCACTTTAATAAAAGGTTAACCCTTTCCAGCCTAAGCGAATATTGGGTCAACATTCTATTCATTTTATTTCTTAATGTGCGTTGCAAAAATGTTTGTAGTGTGATCATATTACATCAGATACCTAAACTTGATATACCATTGTAAACAGGATAACTGGGGCTTTCAATTGATATAAAAAATAATAGGATTACTTGATGGCAATATCATCAATTATGGAAATACATTTACCAACTAAATTTATAAACCATTCTAAATGGCTATTTTCTAATGAGAAACCTACTATTTCACCCATTTCATGTTCAAGATAGGGGGAAACTTACAGCATATGATATCTTCACCATTGTGTGAGTCATATAGAATAGGAATCAGAATAGATTTATCTTCTACTGCTCAAAAGTTATAACCACTTCAGTGATGGGTAAGAAAAGGCTAAAATAAACACTTTAGAATGTTAGGTTCATTGAAAATATAACATGTGTATGCAAAACTGTTTGTGGTGTGATCATATTACGTTACACCCCTAAAGATAATATACCATTTTAAACAGGATAACTGGAACTTTCCATTTATATACAATAATATGCTTACTTTAACACAATATCATCAATTATTAAAACAAATCACAAAATAAATAATAATAAAAAACTTTCTAAATGGCTATTCTCCATGAGAAACCTAGGTTTTTAAACATTTCATGTTCACGATCGAGGGAGACAAACTGTGTGGTATCTTCACTGTTTTGTAAGTGATATAGAGTAGAAATCAGAACAGATTTATCATTTACTGCTCAAAAGTTATAACATCTTAGTGATGTATGGGAAAAGGCAAAAATTCTTTAGTAGAATGTTAGGTTCATTGACATTTCACATTACCACTTATCCATACTCCTAATGGGTCACTGTTGAGAATCTGTTGATATAATGCAAAATTGAAAGACACATACACTGAAATATACAATTTATGTGTTCAATGAAACACACACTTTATTTTAAGAAAATGTATAACATAGTGAATGGATGAACTACGTAAATGGATAACATTGTAAAACAAATAAAAACAAGATACAACCCATGGCAAATATCAGTTTAGATACCCGTAAAATTAATGCATTGGATTTATTTACAGTAAAATCATTAATGTATTAGTACAGATACAGCAGACAAATCTATGGTCAAGCATAAATACCTTAAATATATTCAAAAATCAAGAAGATAACAGTAAGTGCATGCATGCCCTGATGGTCCTCCGTGTCGTGCTCTGCAATGACCCTCAGCACCTTCCTTCCCTTCAGGGACTGTATCAGATGGCTAAATGTCCATCCTTTGCTGCAATACATAAATATGTAATCATTTCCCATTTCATTAATCCATAACATATCATATAAAACCATTTCTGAGTAATTAAAGGGCTTGCAATAACATCATCTTACAGCAAACGCTTTATGCTTATGTCAGGAATAGATAAAATAGCTATTCTGGACACAAGCATAATGTCCATCCATCGCTGTAATAGATAAATATATTATCAGTTGCCATTTCATTAATCCATAACATATAAAACCATTTCTGAGTCATTAAAGGGGTGTATAATGAGAATGACATTTTACAGAAAACACTTTATGCTCCAGAATAACGTTAGATAAAAAGCACAACAATAACACAATGTTAGACTACTTAGCATAATGTCCATTCATATAAGATATTGTTTTGAATGAACAGGCTTAAATCATCAGTGACATTGGCTCAACTGAATGATGTCTTTTTGTCATATTTGTCTAAACAGGCTAATCTTGCTCAAGTCAAAAACGTGAGTCAGAAAATAAAACGTGAAGCTGACGTTACGTTAGGAAATGTTTGCTGTTTAGTTCTCTACTCCATTCATTTTCGACAGGACTGATCAACAACAACCTTCAAATTTATACATAACGTTATGTTAAAAAACTAGCTAGTTAGTACTTGCTATTGATAAGACTAATAGTTGAGTATAACATTTATAAAGCTAGCAAGACAGACAGCAGAGCTAACGTTTCAAATTAGGAAAACAAAAACGCAGAAAAGAAAATGGCTGTTCGCGCGGCAAGAGGATGACAGCTCACTGTTAGACTAACGTTATTTGTTTTAGCTTTAGTTAGCTATTATTTAGTTATCAAGGTCTACACTAAATACGGAAAATATTCACATCTAACGTTATCACTTCACTTATTCATTGTATGACAGACTTTTTTACAATTTCATCTCGAAACGAGCTGGGGGAAGAATAACACAGTGGCATCATTTGAAGCTAGAGCCGAACGTTAGCTACCTTAGCGAATTTCAAGTGAAAATATGAGAAAGTCTGCGGTACAAAAACAGGATTTCATTCAAAATAAAATCGTTTCTGAAGTAATATCTATGGTTAATTATTATCTTAAATATTTCTTACCTCCGGGGGTTTACTGGCTTTCCCTCAGTCGCAGTAAAGTCTTCAGACGATAGTCTTCTGTCCGAGGTGGTCCACTCCGCCCGTGGTGAGGCAAATGGAGATTTACGAGGTTGACGTGCAGTTTTATTTAGCGGTCTAGAAATAAATCCCCGCCCACTAAGCTCATGAACCAATTATATGCAATTGTAGCTTATTTTGTCATCTGTAACTAGCATTTTTCAAAAAGAAAATCAGTGATTGGAAGGCAGAGCTATTATACGTCAAACCATCAGAACAATTGTACTGAAATTAGAACGCTCCGGCTGGAAAGGGTTAATAGATCTACCAGGTTTCATAACTTTCTGTCAAATGATTTTGGAATTATCAGCATTTTTGTGATAAGTCACGCCCATTGAAAATTAATTGGCTCGTCATTCGGCCATCTTTTAAAATATCAATATTTATAACTTTTATGAAGCATGGTCTAAGGAGTTTGTGTACCTCGTTTCATGTAAATTGGCCAAATTTTGTAGGAGGAGTAGCATTTTAAGTGTTTTACAAAAAATGCTAATTAGTGGAAAATCAAATATGGCTGACTTCATGGATCCTTGAGGTAAATTTGTTCAAAATGTTCTAGAAGACTTTTTCCACTGGCCATAGTTTTTTCTTTGATTGGCCAATGTGACATGTCACGTGAATGTGGTCATTCCGTCCCTTTAAAATAAACCCAGATCCACTTAAAGATGGCGTGACACTGGGCCAGCTCAGCGGCTATCTGGGAAATCTGGGAAGCCGTGTTAAGCCTAGCTAACATTAATGTGCCAATTTTATCAATGCCAAATAGCATCTCTGGGAAGACAATCTGTTTTGATTTTAGTCAGTTAGTACAAAAGAAAACTGAGTGAAGGAAGCCTCAGCCATGTTTTTGGGTAATGAGTCGGACTGCACAGGGATGTCATGATTGACTACAAGTGGGCTGAGGCATATCCGCTGAAGTCTAAGAAAGCTGAAGATGTAGCACAGTGCATTGTAGAATTCTTTGCACAGTTCATTGTAGAATTCAAGTTTGGGGCACCAAAACGAATTCTCACCGACCGAGGAGGGGAGTTCAGGAATAAGGTGCTGTCCTATTGTCCTATTACAATGCATTTTCAATCATTTCTCAATAGCTTTCCTTGTGCAGCCAAAACATGGCTGAGGCTCCCTTCACTCAGTTTACTTTTGTACTAACTGACTGTTGTCCATTAAATTCAGCTGAATATGGCTCTCTGCCAGAAGCTGGACATCGAGAGGAGCTTCTGTGCACTGTACCATCCGCAGACCAATGGATTGGTTGAAAGGATGAATGGGACAGTGACAAGGTAATGTGGTCTTGGTACTAAACTGACCTTGACCCATTTACACCACTAAATGGTACTATAGTCACTGTGTTAAGTATTCTATTTTGGTACTGTATTAAGCAGTGTGATTTGGGTCAGACATCGCAATCATAAGCTATGCTTTACAATCAAAATAGTATTTCATAACAATGGCAATATGTTTCTCATCTCACCAAATTGGTGGATTAGAAGCCTTGGAACTGAGATCTGTACCTCAGTGCAGCCATGTTTGGCTTGCGCACCAAAGTACAGATCACCACCAAGCACTCCCCATTCTACCTCTTGTTCGGCAGAGAAGCCAGATATCCATCTGAGGTCCCAGAGACTTTTTGAGTGAGTAGGTCTCTACATTTCCTTCTAGATTTCCTTCACTCTAACTTATAGCTAACGGCATTTTCTCTCCATTCAAGGTACCTGACAATATCGAGGACATTGTGGCTACAAAGTAGTAAAAGGGGGTATACTTTCTTAAAATACGTGTTATAGCCTTTCAGCTTTATTGGACAGCACAGTGTAGAGACAAGAAGAATGGGAGCGAGTAATGCGAAAAAAGGTCAGATTCGAATCAACAATGTCACAATACTAGCTAACCCGCGCTACAGGGTGCGCCACGGGGAGACACGCTAGGATGGCGTACTTCGGCTCATACTTAAATAAAAACAATGAATAAATTATATCTTTTTTAAATAGTTCGGTTTATACTTAGAAAAAAAAAATGCTGCTAAAAAAAAGTGAACTAGTTCTGTATGCCACTTGTGCTCACTGGATATCTAAGTTAGCTTACTTGAGTTTTATTAACTAAAATGTGGCCTGTTTAGTCCTAAAGTTGTCATAGCCATAGGCTACGTGTGTTTTGTTTTTTAAAGGGTTTCCGCGCTGTTATAGTTTTGACAGCTCCGCATTATCATAGCTATGATGCAGCTTTGGCAAAAACTGCCTATGCAGTAACAGACCAGCTAGCCTTTTTATTTTCATTTGTTTTTTGTTTTCAAAGAGGGCATTTCCCGGTATAATTGCTGACTTGTGGCGAAAGTGCCGCCGTGGTGATAGATTTACCTTAACATCTATCCGAAATTGTAAACAGGCTGTCGATTTTCACGGTAAGAAGAAATTTTATGACAACGTTAATGCGGGTAGGCTACCTGGGGCTCGTGAGAGGTAACGCAAGCAGTGGCAGTTTCTTCGGTCGACGAAAGAGATTCCGGTTCGATTGCTTCTGTGGCTTAATCACTGTTATCCTGGTGAACGTTAGCAGTCTTCTTTTGGGCAAACGATTCGAAAAAAATGCGTTTAACTGGTTTTTGCGTTGAATATTTCCTCACTTTTTTTAGATGCAGTTCCAATCAACCAACCAGGTGTCAGAATACAAAACGGATAGCTGTGATCGGCAGTCACAGGCATCATCTAATTTTTAAAAGTTAAATTGTAGGATACGGATCTGGGATCAGTTTTCGATTAGGCTACACTTACATAATTAATTTGACATAAAACTTACCCAAGATCAGAACTAGCCTCACCCCACTCCTTTTGACACTTTGGTAGCGACATTTTTGCATATTTGTTGTAGGGCAGATAAGCGCTTGATCTTGTTTTTAACAACTTGTCGTGCAAAGCTGCAGGTGCGCTTGGCGTATCCGATGTAGGCTAGGCCTACTTTCCGCATAAAGCCAAAAAATGTTTCTACAAAATGTGATATAAGCAGTTTTAAGGAACCAAATATCTTACCTGGTTAAAGGTTGTATCAGCGATTTTGGGTGACGTCACTTCTGAAGCGAAATCCCAAACAAACAGAGCCAGCTCCAGCTCAGAGCCAATTATGTTATGTTTTAAAAAATAGTGTTCAAGCATCCAGAATTATAACCACGTTAATAACGTTTGTAAGAAACCAAACCGTTTGTAAATCCGTCAAGATTTCAGCGAGATAAGAGTATTAGCGTATTAGTATCACCCACCCCTTGTCGGTGATTGGTTGGAATACTGTTTATTTTGGTTTTGAGTGGTTGGTAGTACCATTTGTTTTTGTGTACGATCTCGGAGCATAGGCTGCCTACAGAGACGCGGTTTTTTGACGGCCTGCTTATGGGGCGGGCAGCTAGCGGATCGTGAGGAAAAATCAGATGAATGTGATCATTTATGTTTCGACCCAAAATCGCTGATACAACCTTTAAGCTGCAACGGTTTTCTGAAGAACCCTGAAGAGATTCTCTTATTCAATTTCGCCACTGTCCAGCAACGTCAACATTTCCACACCGCTACCTATCGCACTCGCGGCTGTAATAGGCTACGTGCTGTTGTTATGTAAAACACATAATACGTTACTTTACGTTGGCTAATTAGGCTATATAAACAGAAGAAAGTAATCCGCAGTATTAATTAATAGCTCAGCTACTTTGTATTATCTACATCAGATGAATCGGCTTCATAATAATGACTGTATTTATTTCCTGGTTATGTGACGTCCTTCAGCCCACGACCACGTACATAAGTTTTTTATTTTCTTCAACTAGCTACTTCGTACTTGTTGCTAATAGTGTTGTCACAATACCAAAATTTTGACTTCAATACCGATACCAGGTTTAGTATCATGATACTCGATACTGAAACGGTACTTGAAACTGAAACGATACTGAATCGATACTCTGTACCTCTACTGAAATGACCTTAACCCTATTTACTTTGGCCCTTCAGAGGCAATTTCCTCCTGGTTTCTACTAGTTTTATTTAAATGTCAATATCTAAAAAAATATTCCCTGCACATCCATGGTTTTAAGTTCGAACTGAAGAAGCTGTATCATTCAGAAATTTGCTACAGAATACATTTATTTCAGAATAGTCACATACAGTATATATATAATAACCATAACATACGTCGCCTAATGTATTTAAATACGTTTAAAAAAGAACGTACGAAAGCGCGTGTGTATTCACACAAGTACAGCAATGTATTTCAGCCCTAAGTGAGAGGGGTGGTCACTGCGGAAATGTCGACTGTACGGGACTTTGGCGAAATATAACAAGATAAACTCTTCAGGGTTCATCAGAAAACAGCTGTAGCTGAATATACTGGTAAGTACTTGGTTTCTTAAACATATTTATACGAGAGATTTTGGAGAAAAAAACGAGGTGTCTTCTAAACCGAAAGTGCATCAGGTACTGTATATAGTACAGCAAGGGAAAACGGCGAATACTCATTTGTACAACGTTTTAAAAAAATATTATTGTTTCTATACGTGACATGATAAAATACGACGACAGTCTATCGGGGTTATTTTCAGTGATTACACCATCATTTTTCAAGTCAAACTATCGTTAAATCCTTTACTTTGTGCTCACCTAAATTCTCCGTGGAAGTAAGGCGTTAGTTTAATAGGTAACGTAAAGTAGCCTATAGCTCTGCCGGCCAAATACAATATCGCACGTGTGAAAGAATCAGACTCGTAGTATTGTTAGCTAACGTTCACCTTTCATCCTCTCAATCAGTAGACCTAATGCAGACACATAACAGCAGAGTACACATTTGACCTAAAAGTACCGAACGTCGGAAAATTCTAATACCGAACCGTTTTTTTTTTAAGTATCTAAAAAGTACCGAAGTTTCGGTGTACCGTGCAACACTAGTTGCTAAGCATATTTCATCTTGCCAACGTAATCTGCGGGAGACGTTCTTTACTCACGCTGCTCGCGTTCTCATAGCGACAGTGGGGTAAACCAGAGACCCTCCCCCAGGGGGAGACAACAATCATTGGTCTAAAACGCGTAACGCCCATGAAGACCATATCCGGTTGACCCTGCTCCTAGCAAAGGTCAAGTCGGCTCCACGGAGCAGGCGCAGTTCGTACAAACAGCCGGCGAAAAAGACTTCCGTGTTTCAATTTGGTTTTTACGAGGCCGTGGAAAGGCAATGGGTGACGTCACAGTGGCTTTGTCCATATTTTTATACAGTCTATGGTAATGCCTCAGTGAGACCGACAGTGAGACCAAAGGCTGTTTCGGGCTGTATTTTTTTAATGGAAGTCAATGGAGAAGATCCCTTAGCACCCTGAACAAGCTTCTGTTTTGCGGACACTGTTCGTGACATAATAAATTGACTGCCTTGTCGCTCATCTTCAACATGTTTGTCATCACATACTCATTTTGGAGCGAGCTATGATGTGTCTACTACGAAAAAAATACTGTTTTGTGAGATGATAGACAGTAGGGAATGTTGCAGCAGTTAGAATTCATTTACGACACTACAGGCCCAGCGTCTCCGAGCTAGCACCCAAACTGTGGGGTAAGTATCTCAAATCCATTGCTCCATGCCTGTATACCATTGTTTAATAATAAAATATAAATCGGTGTTAGGTTGTGTGTCTGTTTGTTAGCGAGTCCGTTTTTGAAAGGATGTTTGATGGTAACTTATACCATCGCTAGCTGGCTAATTAGCTACATAGCTGAACATCCAAATTTGCGCTTTTTTCTACTCTTGGAATTGTATTTCACAAACATTCTACCAAAATATCAGTGTATAGATCACATCGCCATGCCACGTGTGCGTGCAGCAGTAACGTTAAATTGCAATAATATGTCGAGACAAGCACTTTTCTAAATTATTTTTTTATTTCCTTCCAATGATTTGCAGTAGGCCCACGTTACATAGGCTAGCTAGGTAGTACCTATTTTTATACAGTCTATGGGTAGTACCTGTAAAAACGGTTTCCCTTCCTAAGCTAATGCAATTAAAGTGTGGCCATGTGTCTTTGGTTAAACACTGATATGTCAGTGTAACAGTGGTAATAAGTAAGCAAATCACTCTTTATAGGTGCATGGAGTGGTAATATCATAAATGTTTTTTCTGTCTTTTCAAAATATTAACGGGTGTGTGCAATTCTATATTGCCAAATGCCGTAGATAATTGTCGAAAAACTCAGAAGAGTCTCACTGACATTAATACTTTGAAACGATTGGCTAGCAACGGTGCACGTGATCCAAGCTAAGATACTACTAGCCGTTACGCTTTTCACAATGCAAAAGACGCGGAGTCTCCCATCTCCCCCTTTATAAGAAAATCTCTGGATAAACTACCAGCTTTCGGCTCTCAAACTCCGCACCAGATATAATGCCGCCCTCTGCTTATATAGATTTGCGCTCAAAAAGCCAGTTTTGCCATTGGGCTCCAATCATTTTTGACAGCAAATTAAAAATAGCCTACTTCCGCTCATATATTGATGTTACCTCTGTGCATTCTTTAAAAATTGCTTTTTTTTAAAATAATATTCCTATAGGCTATGGGTGGCATCTCTTAATAAGCTGTTAATTTTTTGTAATTAGGTAGGTTTCATGGATTATTTACCCTCTTAAACCACATGTCAGAAATAGCTATTCATGCCATGAAGAATAAAATCCCAATGTTCTCATTGTTGGGGTAGCTACAGTGCAGTCCAGAAGTATTTGCAGTGACACAATTTTCTTGTTTTGGCTATACAGCACATTGGATTGGACATGGCACAGTGACTATGAGGTTAAAGTGCAGACTTTCAGCTTCAATTTGAGGTTTTTACACCCATATCGGGTGAATCGTGAGCAATTGTAGCCATTGTTATACAAGCCTAGGAATGTGTAGAATGAGGGGAGGCCGGGTATGGTCGGTACAACGGTTAGTTTTTATACCATTTTCTGGTTTTTTAAAAGGTCACGCAGAATGTAACATTAGATGTTTTGTCCTGCACGCATGTTCATGCGAACAAGACATTTCTATTAAGCTCCCGATTCCGCTGAATAGCTATAAGCTAGGCCTACGACGTTCAATTTTTAACTTATTGAAACAAATGTTAATTGCGTGTTTAGCACTTACAAAGTGGGCTAATGGTGCGATAAGTGATGAAGATGAACAGAAAGATGAGGCAGAGCCACTGGTACTGGCCAAGGCATTTGTCACCGCAATAAGTTTACCACACGCGCACTAACGTGGACTCATGCTAGTTTTGACAATGAGTTTAATTGCAAGTAGCTACTGGATAGCGTATTTCAGTGGCAAAAAGATCAAATTAGGCTACGCAAAAAAAAAAAAATTTAATCTGAAGATAGAAAATGCTACAGGCACTGAAAATGTTCAGTACAGGCTACACAACTCAAATAATTTGAGCATTCGGGTTTACACTGCATGCATTTAGATTTACAATTCGGCTACACGATTTGAATGAACAACTCAAATCAAGTGGAACATTGAAGCAACAGAATAGTCAGACGGGAGGAAAAGTAAGCTTTTATTAAATTCGTTCAAACAGCAATTTTTATTTACAATACACACGACGCCAATTGTAAATGAGAAAATTGACCAAGGAAACGACTGAAATGCAATAGCCATATACAACAAAAGCAAGACATTGCAATATATTTTAAGTTCAGTACAGGGCAGCTACACAACCCAAATAATTTGAACATTCGGGTTTACACTGCATGCATTTACATTTACAATTGGGCTACACGAGTTGAATGAACAACTCAAATCAAGTGGAACATTGAAGCAACAGAATAGTCCGATGGGAGAAAAAGCAACCTTTTATTAAATTCGTTCAAACAGCAATTTTAATTTACAATGCGGACGTAGCCGACACAAGGCTGAAAAATAAAATGTGTAAAAATTTAACAGTTTGGATTCTCAGAACTTTCCCCAAGGTCAATTAGGTCCACATTACCGTCAATACTGTTCAGTTCAGCACGCTCACATGGACATTTGGTAAGAGAAATCACGGTTTCGTTGTGCAGCTTGAATTGAAATTGTCCAGCGTCCAAAAAATGCTCTTCGACATCTTCGTGGTCTGCCATGAGCTGCAGGAAACCTTCGTGGTCCAAATAGCGCTGCAAAACAGAATTAGAGATAGTGAGGGTGCGTTTGCTGTCCGCGGTCATAATTACAAGTGTCCCATTACCCATTGCAGTGTAAGTTGCCGCTTTTTGATTCATTTTGCACCATTGACACTTGTGGAAACGAGCGTGAATGTCAAATGTAGGTTGCCGAGTGTGGCATAGGGGGCAGCTGTACAGGATAACGATGTCCGCTGCGTTGATGTGTCCCGTCACCATTGAAATGTCCGCCTCATCATCGGAAGCCGTTTCGGAAACAGGGATACCCTGCATATCGGGCATTTGCAGGATGGTGCTCTTGCGAGTGGCGGTGAGGAAGAGCTTTCCAGCGAACTTACGGGTGCTGAGGTTTGTGAAAGTATATGAAGACCCATTTGCAACTGTACCGATTTGGTCCCCCCACAATTGCAGCTTTATGCGGCCAGTACCATCCTCCACGTGACAGGTTTGTACTTCCACCTTGTCCCCTTGCACCTGAACCACTTGCGTGCCTGCTTTCAGCTGACATACCCTGGCGTCCAAAAGTCCGACCTGCAGGGAAAATGAGCATCATTAAGTAATTTGGAAAATAGATAAACGAAAAACTCCAACCTGTGAGGATAGAACATTACTCACTGAATATGGCATAATGTAGGCTAGCCCCAATGGATCTAACGTAAAGGTACTTGCACATCATCCCCCCTTCCAAAAAAGGCCCACAGTCTAAAATCAAATGCATCATAGTCGAGAAAAGACACTCACTGGCTTTCGCGAAGGCATTTCTTGTATAACAGCCACAGTCTTCCTAGAGTTGTCCTGAGGCTCCTTTACCTGGAACGGGGGTTCCTTTAACACCTCCAGCGATGACATGTACGTAAACTGGATGTCATAGCCTTCGCTTCCATCGTAAGCTGAAAATACAGTAAATAAGAGAAAGACGAGCATTTGTGATTATTAATATTCACTCACAGGTAACTGGTTTGCTCCAACATAGTAATGTTAGTAAAACCTATAGTAGTTGCAGTTCAGTTATGAGCGCTGACTAGATAGCTACTTAAGGCTCTTCGAATCTTCAGCAGCTTCAACGGACTCTTGTTTTTCGCAGCTTGGCAAAAGACGTTATGCTTTTCAGCACTAAAAACTACCATGTTGTGGAACTCTTCGCGACTCACTTGTAGTACAGCGTTAAAATATTTACTGCGCGTTCTAATAGAGGTTTCACCGGCGTGACATTATGGACAAATCCAGTCACATCCAGGACGTCATCCGTTCTTGGCAATTTGGCAGGTGGACAGGCCATGGTCTCTTGTTCCAGGTATTTCTGATTTACCGGAGTATGGGACACTACAGCCATTTTTATACCACCACAGGTCATTAAAGACGCACATTGATGGGCCCACTGAACCAATAATAATTATATTTTTTAATTTGCCTCATTAAATTCACCTCGTGTTCTTTTGGTGAGTCTCGTGCCGAATGTGGCATTAATGAGTTAAGGGTTATGTCTGAGTCAATCGCAGATCGAAACACCTGCGTTGACTTGCCTTATCACAGGTAGGCTTTTAACAAGTCATGTAGGAAGTAATGCAATTTTCTAAAGGTTTAAAAAAAAAAAATGTTTTAGCAAAAGACAAATAAACACAAGTTACTGTATCTTAAATTTGAAATTGTATCTTATTTTCTACGTTATTTCTATACAGTAGCTAGCATTGTCCATATTATATCATTAATGGTTATTAACGTTATTAATATATTATAAGTGCGGTTGTAAACTAGTGGCTGTTGCTTATTAAATTAATGGGTTCTGCAAGTGCACGTGCGCCGTTAAGGGCTGATTGACTCAGACAAAACCCTTAACTCAGGAGAATGACCAAAAGAACACGAGGTGAAGTTAATCAGGCAAATTAAAAAAAAAAAAATTATTATTGGTTCAGTGGGCCAATGACTGTGCGCGCTTCAGCCCGGGAGTTTCATGTGTCAGTTGCTTACTGCTGCTTTACAATAGGATCAGATTTGTGTCAACATTATCAAAGAAAACCTCGTATCAAATGCAGACAAGAGTTTGCACAGGAATGGATAAATTACTTGCAATATTTATCCTTTTTGCTCCAAACCCAAGTCCTCGCGATCAAATTTTTTTTTTGCTCTCAATCATAAATGTCTTACTTGATCATTTTGACCCGTTTGTTTCAAAAGTATGATTTCTTATAATTTTGACAAATCTGAATCCGTGGTAAGCAACATAGCCGCGACATCTTCCCGATGGGCAAAGTGCCTCAATGGGTGCATCCCAATATTCTTCGCTCCTCGCCTCCTTCTGCCACTCCCCCCAGTATATGCGGAGGAAAGCGAAAACGAGAAGCTGTGAAGAAAATTGAGAGTATGGCTTATCAACGTTGACTGTTGATGAAGTTGCCCTATCATAACTGACTGAAGTTGAGCCCACACATTGTGCCATAGCCAATAGCAGATGTTACACTTGGTCAGCCCAAAGCCGCAAAATATCTTGTAAGTTTCAAGTAGCAGCATATACAGTATAGGCTATAACAAGTACGCCTATCTGACATTGCGGTTGGCGTCGAGACACTAATATGTAAGATCAAAGTAAATATTTGGTAGTATGCGTAAACATAAACATAATTTAGGCTCCTGTAATTCGGGAATCCCCATGTGTGAACATCACTCAAAAAAATAATGCCTAGAATCTACTTTAAAAAATTGCTGCTATAGCACAACACATAGTTGTGTTGATGAATTATAATTTTTTTGTATACAACCAATGATGACACCTGATTCCAGAAAGATGCACCAATTGGAATATTTAGATTTTATGTTAAACTCAGCAAAGGGTTGTTCTGCAATATTCAGTACAATAAAGTGAGTCATTGATTTTTGTGAATTGAAACTGTCCAAGGATGCCAATATATCTTGAGACGACGAGTTGTAGCCTTTTAAGTATTCAACAAATAAATACCTCTTTGTATCTGATGCAGTTTGTCTCGTGTGGATGGTGTTCAAAACTATTTTTAAGTAGAAAAACAAAGTAGATCCTACTTAAATTAAAGAGTGTGGAGATTATAAAATAAAGTTGGTTTGATTTATATACTTTTCAAACTCTCAAAGATGATTAAATCACACAGAAAATAATTACTCTGGAACTGTGAAAAATAAGTAGGCTGTACTTGCATATTCACTTTTTTGGGACCACTGAACTCAATGACATGGAATGGACGTAACCGCTTGCTTCTGTCGCCGAAGTTGCAGCAACCAATATGGCGTCCAGTGCACCGCACCTCTCAGTTTCCCCATAGGCTATAATGGAGAAACTCATGCCCTTTTATATCAAACTAAGCGGTTTACAGTCATATTTTCAACCCAGTTATACCCGTAATACATATAAGAATACGAATCAATGCGTGATTTTACTTGACGCGACTCGATAACAAAGTTATAGCCTCCGTTATTTTACTCTTCGCGAGTCAACACTAGACTCTCTGATTGGTCGTACTGAACACGTGATGATGAAGAGCCTACAAAGACCATCTACCATCATGAAAAAGTTGAACGAAATGTAATTACGACACCGCGTAAAGTAGTTGGTGCGAGCAGTGTGCCCATGGAGTTCAGTGATTCAGTTAATTAGCTCGTTCAATTATGTAAATAATATATAAATGTTTTTTGTCTGAGGCCGCTGCCATAAAGTTTATACATAAATATTTCGAGGGCAGTGTATTGTTTGAAATATGATTTGCAATATGCCTTTCGTATACTTGTCAGTGGGTTTAGAACGAGGTAGCAGATATAACCGTTGTAAACCTCAAAATCGATCCAACTCCTTATTTCTGTTAGCTAACATGAACGTTAACGTTAGTTGGATTTTTTTTTTAAACTGGCGGCAAATGAATCCCCTCCCCCCACATATTTCCTTTTGAGAATAGAAGAGTAAAAACTCAAATCTGTAATACTGGTTGCCAGCTAGCTCTCAAAATGCCTTTGTGTGCAGCTTACAATTGCAGTAACCATACTGACGATGCTAGTAGGAAAGGCGTGACCTTTCACAGGTAACTTTATGGTATTATTGTCAATGATATTTTCAATATCTAATCTAGCTAAGTAACTAACGTTATAATCAATGATTTGATGCTAAGCTAAGTTATAGGCCTAACTTACTACCAACAGCTAACGTTAGCTTTCGTTCGGTAACGAGCTATATGGCTTCGTAATAAATGCTAAAAATTTGGTAACGTTATCACGCAAAATTACACCAGAGCTTGTTAACTTGTTAGAGTTAGACTAACTCATTATTAACGAGTGTTGAAATATAGCTAGCAAGCTGGCTAAATAACTTAGATAACCAGATATGCAGGACATCTAGCTTACTATATATATACACACACACATACATACATGTTTTATAAATTATATAACGTTAGCCTATATATATTTTTTTTGTATGGTCTCGATTAATGTTAATAATAGGCTGCTCGTCTCCTTACTGGTAAAAGAAAGCGCAACCACATTACACCAGTTTTGGCCGCACTCCACTGGCTCCCTGTCCGCTTCAGGATTGATTTTAAACTTTTGCTGTTTGTTTTTAAAGCTCTGAATGGGCTGGCACCTCTGTACTTAGCTGAACTTTTACATTGTATACCCCAGCTAGAGCACTGAGGTCGGCAGATCGGCTGCTGCTGGATGTCCCCAGGACTAGGCTAAAAACCAGAGGTGACCGAGCCTTTGTGGCGGCTGCCCCTAGGCTCTGGAACAGTTTGCCTTTGCATATTAGATCTGCCCAGACCCTAGAGGTTTTTAAGTCCTTATTGAAAACTCACCTTTTCTCCCTGGCTTTCAATTCAGGTTGAGCTAGACACCCTTTTATTGTATTTTTATGTGTAGTTATTTATTTATTTATTTTTATTATTATTATTTTTTCTTACTGTATTGTATTACGTGTACTGTTTTTGTAACCTACTGTCTATTGATGTGTACAGCACTTTGGTCGACCGTTGGTTGTTTTAAATGTGCTCTACAAATAAAGTTGAGTTGAGGCTAACTTACTATTAATACTACTACTACTACTAAGAATAATAATAATATATTTAGATCGTGCTTTTCCAGATCCTTAACCTTAACCGGCTTAACCCTAGGTTTCCAACTAATGATCCCAAAAGACGGGCTCAGTGGGTGCAGAACATGAAGAGGGACAAGTGGAGTCCGTCAGCGCGCTCCGTTCTGTGCTCCTGTCACTTTGAAGAGGACTGTTTTAACATCTGCGGCCGAATTGTACGCCTTTGGACAACTGCTGTACCCACCTTGTTCTCTTTTCCTGATCATCTCAAGGTAAATTCCGTCCTCACGTTGGAAGCAGCGGTCTGTGATTTTCGTGTGATGCTGTTGGATAACTCGTAGTACTATATGGCACATAAAGTGGGAGATGTTTTATTTTTATTATAGCGGGCTAAGCTATTATTATTAGTATTACTATTATTATTGTTATTATAATATAAACCCCAATTCCAAAAAAGTTGGGACAGTATGTAAAATACACATAAAAGCAGAAAGCAGTGATTTGTAAATTCTCTTATTTTTTAAACTTCCCAGTCTTTTTTTTTTTTTTTCCAGTGCAACTTTTTGGAACGTGTTGCAAGCATAAAATTCAGAATTACCCTATATTTACAAAAATCAATAAAGTTGATAAGGTAAAACATTAAATATCTTTTCTTTGTACTGTTTTCAATTAAACATATGTAAAATGAAATTTACAAGTCACTGCATTCTGCTTTTATGTGCATTTTACATACTGTCCTAACTTTTTTGGAATTGGGGTTTGTACTTATTTGGAGTCGAACCACCACAGGTGTTGGAACACTATTGTAACTGGACAGATCCCTGTTTATGCTGGGATGTTATTTGTCCAATTAAAGGCCAGTCAGGTCCATAATGGTAAAGTTCAAGCATGTTATAAAACACTTATATTTCTTACTGTACAACTGAGGTCACTTATTTAAATCGAAGGCTGATTACATTTTTAAGATGTAATTTAAGATTGAAATATAACAAATAATAATATATTGCTTATTTTATTTTGGTTTAAAACAAAGTAAAAGGTAGTTGTGATGAATGATAAAAACAGCCCTATTAAAAGTAGGCTAAATTGATGTTTCTTACTTCAGAAATCAGATGTCCCACGAAAGACCGTTCAGGTAAGTATGGCATGCAAGGTAAGTGAAAACCATTCCACCGCTGACCAAGATGAACCCTCAAGTCACAATCTGGTTTCCAGTGATCACGGTTATGCAGTGATGGATTCTCCTAGAAAATTAAAACGCAAACTTGACATTTTAAATAATAGATTCAAAGTTTGCAAGAAAAAGCTGAAATACGAACAGCAGAAGTCGCAGAGATTGAAAAAGAAAGTGTCAGACTTGTCATCTGTTGTGGAAGTGCTCAAAAAAGAGAGGCTTGTGTCCACAAACTGTGCTGACATGCTGGAGGCAACCATCAGTTGTGTACCAAAAGAGATCATGAAGAGGGTACTGAAAACGAAAAGCTCGAAAAATGCAAGTGCTCCAAGGAGCTGAAAGCATTTGCTATGACGCTTCATTTCTACTCAGCAAAAGCTTACCAGTATGTGAGGGAGAACTTTAATTTAGCATTGCCAAACCCCCGGACAATTAGATCGTGGTACAGCAGAATCGATGCAGAGCCAGGTTTCACAAAGGCGGCTTTTGATTCTCTTCAGACACGAGTACAAGACAGGAAAGAAAAAGGCCAGGAAACAGTGTGTGCCCTAATGGTTGATGAGATGGCAATTAGAAGGCACATGGAATATGCAGGTGGAAAGTTCCAAGGGTATGTGGACATTGGCTGGGCATTGTGGATGACTCTTTGCCAGTTGCTAAAGATGCAATGGTACTCATAGTTGTGGCCATTAATGAGTCATGGAAATTACCAGTGGGATATTTCCTCATAGATGGCATGAGTGGAGAAGAACGGGCTAACATCATCAATGATTGTCTCCACAGACTCCATGACAGTGGAGTGCATACCATCTCTCTTACTTGTGATGGACCCTCTTGCAATTTTTCCATGATGCGAGCCCTTGGAGCAACCATGTCTGTACAGGGAATGAATCCATCTTTTCCCCACCCTGCAGATCCATCCCAAACAGCGAATATTGTTCTGGACGTGTGCCACATGGTAAAATTGCTGCGGAATGCTTTTGCTGATGGTGGTGTTTTTCAGACTAGAGATGGCAAGAAAATCAGGTGGCAGTACATTGAGGAGCTGAACAAACTACAAGAAGATGAAGGACTGCGCCTTGGCAACAAAATAAGAATGGCGCACATTGAATGGAGAAAACAAAAGATGAAGGTGAACCTTGCAACACAGGTTTTCAGCAGGAGTGTTGCAGATGTTCTGGAGTACTGCAATAAAGAGCTCAATTTGCCTCAATTTCAAGACTGTGAGGAAACTGTAGAATTCTTGCGAAAGATTGATGGAGCTTTTGATGTCCTAAACAGCAGGAATCCTCTTGGTAAGGGACTCAAAGTTCCAATGAAAACAACAAACCAAGAGCGCACAAAACAAATCTTGCAAAGCGCAGAGGAATATCTGCTAGGACTCAAGGATGGAGGCGGTACGCCAATGCACTGCGGGCCAAGGAGAACTGCAATAATTGGTTTCATTGCAAGTTCTAGAAGCACTCTTAAAATTTTTGAGAAGTTATTTCTTGCCCCAACTGCTCCATGCAGATACCTTCTGACGTACAAATTAAGCCAGGATCACCTTGAGCTTTTTTTCTCTGCCATTCGATCATGTGGTGGCTTTAACAACAACCCAACAGCTGGACAGTTTAAGTCAGCCTATAAGCGCCTCCTGATGAGGCATGAGATAAAAAATGGCACTGGAAATTGCAGAATCCGGGACAACACCACCATCCTGGAGGCAACACCAACAGCTGCAAACACTGCACGCAGGTTCAATCTGCTGCCGAGAGAGCCAGAGAGGACTGACCATGATTATGCTGACTGCCCAAATGTTGAGGTGATATCTGAGTACAAGGAGGCGGCAATTAATTACATCGCTGGATTTGTTGCCCGGAAAATAAAAGAAAGAAATACCTGTATGCCTTGCACAATGGCAGTGACATCAGCAGCCACAGTTCACCCATTTGTGGCAATGAAAGATAGAGGAGGCCTTGAAAAACCATCTCCAGGGATTGTGGCTGTGTGCAAAGCTACAGAGAGATGTTTTCAGCAGCTACTGAAAATATCAGGTGGCAAACTTCCCCAAGGAGTTGGAGTTACTCCATTGGTTGTCAGAGATGTCCTCAGTGATTGTGCTGACAGGGATCTCTTCCCTGAATTGCACAGTCACATGTTTGACACTTCTGTTGAAGAAAACCACCTCCATCTGCTTGTGAAGGTTGCAGCCTCATGGTACTGCAAAATCCGCATGCACCATCTGGGAAAGCGAGAGACAGAAAA